>OY757187.1:40290233-40472678 GCA_963583895.1 Melanophora roralis | reverse complement strand
CCCACTTTAATTCGGGACTCTCTCTTATCATCGCCATGGACCTCTTCACGGGTCCAACATTGCGAGCAATAATTGCAAAATTAAAAAAAAATCCAAAGTGGATAACAGAGATAAAACCAAGTTAATGATGTTAATGCAGCATACATTTAGCAGACTTGTAAGTAGAGAACAGGAGTAAGAGAAAAAAGGAGAAAATGTAAGTAGAATAATTAAAGAAAGCCGCTGTCAACAAAAGGTTAAGGTCAACGTAGGTCAAGTCACGAGCAAGCACGAAACCATGTGAAAAATGTTCTTGTTTACCCAGGCGCCCAACCACTTTGACAATTCATATGATGTTTCCTAGACCAAATAGAGAAACTTGACCAAGTCCGTAGAAGATGCAGGGTTTGCAGCATTGGACAATGCCAGGCAAGGTGCTTAACACTCTCTTTTTCTCTTAATCTCCGCGAAGCCTGCAGAAGTCTCCTGGGAACTCTAATCCAACTTACTTTTTATGTAGGCGCAGTGCCCTATCAGAGCATCAATTTATACACCTCAGATCACCCTGATCTCCTTGAAAAGCAAGTTTGCACTCCTTTTGTTTGTCCAGATCGCAGTAGACTTGTTCCACCTACCTTAGTGTTTATTGTCGACAACACCCTTAAATCAGTCGCACACACATCTTCGCTTGGCGTAATGTGCCTCTTTAGCAAGGAAAGCCATCTTAGTTTCGAGAGAAAATAATAGATCAGGATTAATGTCTACACAATTCCACTGACACAAACAGCAATACCTAAATTGCAAGAGCACAGCTTGATGTTGAATTTTTTTTAAATACACAGTGAAATACACTCATATATTCTCAGCGTGCTTCAATCCCTCCCTGTCTTGAAACACGACCTGAAGCTTAATTGCAAAGTCACATTCCGCCACCCTTTAGTCAGTTAAAACCGACTGGCGTAGGAGTTAACTATCCCTAATATACCAGCGTATCAAGCTGACCATGCCCGTAGCACCCCTATTCCACTAAGCCTAAATAAGACCTTTGGTGCTATTTCATTCACAAAATCCTCATTGAGAAAACGACGAAGAATGTTATCTAGAGCCGCTTCGACTGAACTGTTGCTGGGTCCTCTTATACCTACTATAGCACTTCTTTAAACTTTTGACAAGAGCTTTCTTATGTTGACTGTTTTTTAAAGGCTACCTAAAAACCTAAACTGCCATATGTAAGAATTGGTCCAGTTTAACATATTCGGAGCTTTTATATGGTTTGAAAATACGGGTACTTGCAAAAACAGTCCGGACAGTATTAACTAAAACTGATCGCGAGAAAATTTCTTCTTAAAATCCATTAACCAATCTGCGTCAACGGGGAATATCTTTGTTGTTTTATTTGGTTACGTTGGATGAGTCATATTGTACGAATAAATGTACATGCTGCGGCTAAAAGATAAGTTAAGTGCTTACTTTGTACGGATCCCGCTGAAGCAGGAGGCAGAAACTCCAACATAACAATTAAGAAACGAAAGACATATGGAAACTTGGTATCGAAAATTGAGGACGAGGCATAGAATACCAAAGCGCTTGGAAACCTATTGATCGTTTAGCTAAAGGAACTAAATTTCAGTAAAAGTGCTTTAAATAAAAAATAAAATGACTTAAAAATTGTTGCATAAGATGTCCTCCTGTTTGCTAAAATATATTATTTTAATGGCATTTGATTTAATGCTATAAACACATAGACCACAGCAGGCTACCGACTACCACCTGCCAAAAAGAGAATACATGCATTTATATTACTTTGACATCATAGGTATACGGCAACATGAACACAATTGTAGCAGTAGCCAGATTGAATGAATTTCTATTTAAGTAGGCGACAATTGAATGAATTGAAAAATATTATACGAGAGTTCAGAACAGTGCTGCCAGTCGAGTTTCTATTTTACTCTGACCTGTGGCAAAATCAAAAAAAACAATTTTAACTCACTATCAACTAAGCAAAAAAAGGCAAAATAAAAAAATAAAGAATATTTCTTTAACTATCCCATCAAATGATAAGTGAAATAGTTTACGTTTTTAAAATTATCTGACAGATGAAAATTTCACAATTATGGAAATTTTTGAAACGGCTGTATGTATGCAGCTGCCCTATTAAATAAAATTAAGTAGCTATGTGCTTATACAGATGGTAGATTTATATTTATAAACTTAAATAAAAAACATAATAATTTACACAAAATTTTATTAAAATCATTGAACGATAGAATAAAAATGCGGATTTTTATTTTTAAAGATTATCTCATCCAGATGTTTTCCGGCGATTTGAACACACTGTTACAAACGGAGCCTTGTGCTCTGCACCAAATCCACTTTCTTTCAGTTCTTGAACGATTTGAATTTTAAAAGAATGGAACTTAAGATCCTTTTTTTGAATTTCAAGAATACTCACTGTTGGAAGTCCCAGTGAGGCTGTTCTTTTCCGTATTGAAAGTCGCTGATTTTCACGTAAACTGCTTTCAAATAATTCAATGTTTTCGGGAGTCATTGAAGATCGACTAAGCTCTGGCTGTGGAACATCGTAGCAAAAACAGTTACTTGGAATTCTTTCACCCACGGACGAACACCGAATTTTTTAACAAAGTTGTCAATGACCAATTACGTAAGAATCGTTACTCCAAAAAAAGTCTCCACAGCGAACGGGCGATGCTCACTCGACAACTGCGACATCGAGACTGACAAATTCGAACAATCGATAATTCCAACGGCACCACACTCTCTCTGCACCGTTTATTACTTTTTGAAATAGTCGTATTTAAAAAGCATAAATTTGCCACCAGACACCCTGTAGCATCACTGTTTAAAATTGATGTAGGGATTGCTAAATGAAGTCGAAAAGTTAAAAAATATTTTTTAGATAATTGTTATTCAATTGATAGAGGGCAATACTACCAATATAAGGGAGGAAGAAATTTTTCACGAAACAATTACACTGTGCTTCATTTATTTCCGTAGCCATTACATTTTCACATTTATACAAAGCTCTAAGTTAGTAAAAAACTTTGATTCACATGCTTGCGTTTGGTAGACATACAGACTATTCTCTATGTATTGGTGCATTAACAAATACATTTTATGGTGAATTTAGCTGATAATACTATATGTATATGCGGTTAATGCAAATCATTTGTTAAACACTATTGCATCACTTAATCTGTGAATTTCTGTTATTATTGCTGTCTGTTGCTGTTGGTTAGTTTTTATATTGAATTTGGTTAAAAATAAATATTTGCAGAAAAAACAACAACCTGGCACGCGTCATCATGTTAATAAATTGTCATTTACATTAAATTGTTTGCAACAAACCAAGAGACAGAATAAAAATAAAAATTCTGAAAATAAAAAATCATTTACCAAATGAAATTTGCAAACAGATATTTTTACCACTCTTTAAATCATTATCAATTTTTCAACACACACACATACTTACACATATGCGCGCATTACACACAAAGCGTTAAAATAAATAAATTATTTTGCATTCAGTGTAAATATTTTACAATACAAATCATGTTAAATCAGGCTGATGAAAGCTGTCATTTATAAATAAAAACGTAAAAGTAAAATGCAAAAAGTTTAAAAAAGCAGCAAATTATATTGTTGTTAATCTCTTTGGATTTAAATTAAATAATGATGAAAATCATTAGGCTGACAATATTAACTTCCGTTCTGTGATGGTGTGTAAGTGTGTGCATGCGTGAAAGGGATTGAGTGTTTATCTGTGTTAAAAAAATAATATTTAATTTCTCCAACGTCTACTCGCTACTCAGTCTAACCATTATAGCATACCTACTCCTCCTCCACTTTGAATGTTTATCGTGTTTAATTCCTTTGATTTATTTTCTCAACAGCTTTTTTGTATATTGAGACAATTTTTAAAACTTGTAAGATTTTAATCCTGTTTACATGTCTATTAAAGTTACAAGACAAGTCCTCGTTGTAAGTGAGTAATCAAAAGAATCTCTTGCAGTACATTCTTGTGAAGATTGATACGTAAAAGAAGGAAATTCCAAAGTGTTTGCTTCTTTCTTGATTGACAAATTGACTGGTTGTCTCAACAATATTTTGCAGAGGTGACAAATTGATAGCTTTAGTAAAAGTAATTTCTTTATTTTTTCAGGCTCCTTACTTTTCATGAAATGAAATAATTGTCTTTGAAGATTATTTAGATTTTGTTACATCTTATAGGTATTGTGTTTATTTTTATTTGCTTCTCTTTGCTAAAGAAGCTGTGAAAAGAGGTTAGTTAATCACATAAGTTTGTCATTAAGTCAATCAATATTTCATTTAATGCATAAACATTTTGTTTATCTTAAAAAGTTAACAGCTATAAGCAATTTGATTCGTTAATCCACTTTGAATTAATGAGGTTTAATTATGTATTTATTTTTGAGCTGTTAATGGATGAGTTAAAATGTTAAAATCTATATGTCAGCTCTGAAGCGTTGTTCTAGAGTGAGCTTTCTTTCAGGTATTTTATCTATGAGCTTAGGAAAAGAGTAGGATAAAAACCATTTAATACATTTGATATTGTAATATTAATGACTTGACGTTTGGATTGGTTTGTTTAAGGAAAACCTTAATGCAAGCAGAGCTTTATGTAACTAAACGGGATTAAACAATATTTAAAACAATAATTTTCGGAAGGAAAATTTTAACAGGGGCGGTAAAGGTTAATAAAAATACATTTTCTAAGCTTTATTAGTCAGATCCTTACCAGTGGTCAGCTGTAGCTAGCGGCCTCTTAAATTTGTACCAGCCTATTGTATGCAAAAATTATATAAATTAGTCCTTGACAAGTAGCATGTTTGCTAGTTCCACCAGATTCTAGCGTCGAAAAATCCACAAAGCGGCCTGGGTATCATTTGATTAAGTTACTGGAAACCAGAAGAAAATCTTCAAGCATGTTTTACGAACGATTAAATTTATGTTTCAAAATTGACTTAGAGCACGACTGATTATAGCGATAAGGGAGGTAGGACCAGTGATGCATACCAATGATGGTGCATCACTCCACTCGAAGACAATATGCTGTCTATTGTGTTGCCCTATATATAGAGATAAATTAACGAGTTTTGTTACGCAGATATTAACACACCATAAACCTGTGCATACAACATTTTTACAGTGTCTATTGCACTGGGGATAACCAATTTTAACTAAGAAGCTCTCCTTGTCCTGATAGCTTTTCCACTCAATAGCAGAACATCGCCCAATCCTTGGAGGACGCGGCAAAAAACATTCTTCAGTATCAAAAACCTCAAGTATCCTATGCTACGATCAGGAGTTCAGCAATGCTACTGAACAAACATAATGCTGCATATTTGGCCAAGCCTTTTCTGAAAATAATATAAAAGCTTAAATACAATAGAGCTGTGGTCTATAAGACAAGATATGAAACCTAGAAAATAAAATCAAAAGACTAAACAACAGAAGAAGGTCTCTAATGAATTTATTTCCTACTGTAAGGATTAACGAGAGAATCTGGGGATAAATAAAGGAGGTAGAAGAAATCAAGCTGAGTATAGGAAGAGATCATATTTTTTTTTAACCGATGAAAGTGGTGATAAATATACTCCATTTTCAATCAACCATGATGGTGTAGAATGTACATCAACCAGCCAAAATGAGGTTCAAACAGCCATATTTCTCTTAAATAAAAGCAAATCTGCTGGTCTTTAAAGTTTATTAGCAGAACTGTTTAAGTTTAGGGATAATGCATAAATTTGCCTGTGGGTAATCATCATGCCTAATGACTGAAGTCCCAGCGTACTATGCCACGTTCTCAAAAGACATCAATTTTTCTGTATCACTGCTGTTGTTTATGTGCTCTTCCATCAGCGTACAAAATATTGTCAAATTAAAACAAATGCCAACGAAATAAATGTCTTATATAAGCTTACAATTTGTCCAATCCGCCAAAAACTTTAACGAAAATTAAAATTAAAACAAGCTATTTGCTTCGTTACAGCCATTTGTAAAATATAAAATACCTGTTTGAAAATAAGAAAAGAGAGAAATATCTTTTGTAAAATATATAGACCAATTGCTGTTAATGGAGAAAACTGTATAATCTGTATAAATCGGCATAAAAATACTTCGCTAGCTTAGCCATGTTGTGGGAACAAAAAAAGATACACCAGCAAGAAATGCATTTAAGCATGACCCTTAATGCATGCGAAAAAGGGGAGGTCTAAAGGTCTTTCTGTAAGATCAGGCTTAACAATATCTCTTAGATCTGACAATCTGAAGTTGGGGAAAAAGCGGTGAGACCAGGTGGCTTAAAAATTAATTTTTTACCGGCTAACGACCACGTCCCAAAAATCTATTTGAAAAGATAAGAAGTTTATTTTCAGTAATAGCCCTTTATGTTAATTGTAGCTTGGAACTGAATTGCGTAAAAATTTTAAAGGATTGAAACCTTCAAGGATCTTTTATTGGGACGAGATATTCTTGTTTGGGAAGAATATTTAAACATGTTTTTCTGACTCTGAAGAGGCAAGCAGGGACCTGAGCCTCTCCTTGATTCTGTATTTAAAACAATAACAAAAAAACTAATATTTCCTCTTCTCATCTCTCGCTGTGACTTGAAAATTACTGCTAACGACGGTGAAATAAACTGTGAAATAACTGTTACTGCGATGTCGTTACTTTGATATGTTATGATAACAAATACTTTTGGGATTTCCTGTGATGTAACTATTTACTGCGTGTTGTTACAAGACTTATATTATTTTTGCCAACAGCCTCTTTCATTCAATCGTGGGAAAAATAAAAAATATTCCTGGGTAGCAACTTTTAACTGCACTGTTGATACTTAGGATTTGGTATGTTATTTAAAGTAAAATTTTTGGGGTTTACTGTGAAGTAATTATTAACATGATTGTTTGTAAAAAATAATAAATAGCGATCATCGTTACTGTTTAAAATAACTGTTATTTAAAAATCACGTTCAGTGTTGACAGTATTCTTCAAAAATCACGGGATCGCTCATTTCTTATACACATACATATTGCACACTAAATAACATGCACATCTCAATATCACTATTTTTTTTTTTGAGAGTCGTCCTTTATATTGTTTCATTTGGCTAACGAAATAAGGTTTAACAGTAACAAATGGTCTTAGAATAAATTTTACTAAAACAAAAACGGAATTTTCGTGTTTGTTAAAGATTTGATCTGGGAACCGGTTGAAAAAGCAGAAATACTTCCAATGAACTTTGAGTTCTAACTGCTTTTGATTTTGTGTACGATATGAAGACATGCAGGTACATTAGGGTGACAGGCAATTTTTTTTTTCAAAGTTTGGTGGCACTAGGACAAACTTCTAGTCCTAGTGTCAAACTATTCCTTAAACATTTCAACCATTTTCGTTAATTTTATGCCTTACTTTAACACCCTTTATTAATTCATTTATTTAAGCAAGATAAACAATAAAAAGGATTAGAAAAAAATGAGATCCAAACAACGTCGGATGACTTCTTTTGTCCCACCTTGTATTATAAACACAAATGTCGTAAACGTTCAATACTAATATTTTTTCAAACCTGTCGATCTTTTTTTGTCATATTTCATTAATGAATTTTGGCGAACTAACAATAAGTATTCAAATTTTTAAACTAATTAATTAATATTAGTCCAACCAGTGCTAGACTAAAATTTAAGTTCTCATAAAGGAATTAATTAACTTCATCTAAGCGCAATAGTAACCCTCCTTTTCAGACTGGTGTGTCCACTATGTTGCAAAATGTTTCGAGCGAGCGGATTTGGATGAGTTTCAAGTTTATTTATGTACTTGTCCACTATTGGAACTTAAAGATCCTTGTGGATGTTGCTGTTTTAAATATATCGAGGAGCACCAGTTATCATTTTTGGGATTTTGTTTTGACGGCGTTGAATTTTTTCTATGTTGGAGGCGAAAGCGGTGCCCCAAAATTGTATCCCGTAGTACCAAATTAGTTTTAAAATTGAGTTAAGAGCAAAAGTTTACTATCAAGATGTAGCACAGAGTTTCTTACAATTATCCAGTGATTTTATGCCGCCTGTCGAACTTGAATTTTGCTTCTGAATTTCAATCAAATCTTTTCTTTTATATAATCGATTGTAACCATAATGTATATACATACATACATAATTTCTAAGATATATTTGTTTATTTCTTATGAACACACAAAAAGACATTTTGAATCTAAAAAAGCACTGTTTTAAGAACAATCAAAAAGCTAAACTTATGACAAAGCCTTAATGCATCATCCTATAAAAGAATGCAAAAAATATTAATTCTAAATCCAAAAAAATATATAACAGACGTAACGTAATGAAAGACCTAAATGCAGATTGAGATAAGAACGAAAAAGGGATGAATTAAAGTTAGAATGGTGATAACAGGGGAGGCGAGGCATATATACTAGAAGAGGCATTGGCAAAACACAAAAAAATGCATGCACTTATCTTTGTAAGGATCAAAGAAACTGCTGTTGAAAAATCTTAAACTCAAAAAATCCCATCACTTAGACTGACAAAAAAATCTTACATAAAAATAATGATGATAAAAGTAATGTTGTTTTAAGCACTTAAGTGGAGAGAGATTTTCAAAGAAGATAATTTAAAATCTTGTGTTGTGAAAAACATGCACAAGGCTTATTGATAATTTGCAAAAACAAAATCTAAATAGAAAATAATAAAACAAATATGATTTGTATAAAAAAAAACTTTGCAAATTGAAAAGAAGTAAGTGGCTGCAGCTTAAGTAAATCAAAAGGAGTCTTAGTGTACATAAAGTTTAAAAAAAACTTAGTTTTTATTTGCAAGGTAAAAACCAATGACTTTAAGTAATTTTAGATTTTATCGAAAACATCTTTATCAAGTTCAATTATTACAAAACCAAGAAGGAGGAAATAAAATAGATATCAGAGAAAATTATGCTTAAAAAAAATTATGCTTAAAATATTATCGCAATTTAAATACCGCTTCAATAAAAACAAGTAAGAGCGCTATATTCAGCTGTGCCGAATCTTATATACCCTTCACATTGGTCTTTAAATATACCCAGCCGAGTAATTTTGTACTGCAAATAATATAATAAAAAACCTTGTGCAAGTTTTAAAGTTCATAGAAAAAATATACAAAATTTTAACGTTCGTATGAATAATATAAATAGATGAGGAAAGTTTGAGGTCAAGAGTTTTAAAAGTTTTCGACATTATTCATATATAAAGGTTAATAAAACTTATTAAATGTTCTAGTCCCCCTGCTCTTCTCCAACTTTTTCTCCAAAATGTATGAATTATTTGATTATTACTTTTTGTAGAATATTCGAAGTCGATAGCTGTAATAGTTTTCCAGAAGTAGCGTATCGAAAATTTTATAAAAATTGTTAATTTGTATGGGAGCTACCCCGTCTTCACCCCCCATCCGAAAATGTTTTTCTTCAGAGCGTAGCCCTTGATGTCCAATCGCTTTTTGTAGAACATTTGATTTCGATATCTGTTATAGTTTCCAAGATATAGCATATCGAAAATTTAACAAAAATTGTTAATATGTATGGGAGCTACCCCTTTTTTTGCCCCCATTGAAAAATTTTTTTCTTTAAAGCGTAGGCCTTATTGCCCAATTACTTTTTGTAGAACATTTGATTTCGATATCTGTTATAGTTTCCGAGATATAGCGTATCGAATATTTTATAATAATTGTTGATTTGTATGGGAGCTACCCCTTTTTTTGCCCCCACTCAAAAAAATTTTTCTTTAAAGCGTAGGCATTCCTGCCCAATTACTTTTTGTAGAACATTTCATTTCGATATCTTTTAAAGTTTCCGAGATATAGCGTATCGAATATTTTATAATAATTGTCGATTTGTATGGGAGCTACCCCTTTTTTTGCCCCCACTCAAAAAAATTTTTCTTCAAAGCGTAGGCATTCCTGCCCAATTACTTTTTGTAGAACATTTCATTTCGATATCTTTTATAGTTTCCGAGATATAGCGTATCGAATATTTTATAATATTTGTCGATTTGTATGGGAGCTACCCCTTTTTTTGCCCCCACTCAAAAAAATTTTTCTTTAAAGCGTAGGCATTCCTGCCCAATTACTTTTTGTAGAACATTTCATTTCGATATCTTTTAAAGTTTCCGAGATATAGCGTATCGAATATTTTATAATAATTGTCGATTTGTATAGGAGCTACCCCTTTTTTTGCCCCCACTCAAAAAATTTTTTCTTTAAAGCGTAGGCATTCCTGCCCAATTACTTTTTGTAGAACATTTCATTTCGATATCTGTTATAGTTTCCGAGATATAGCGTATCGGAAATTTCATACAAATCATTAATTTGTATGGGAGCTACCCCTTTTTTTGCCCCCACCAAAAAAATTTTTTCTTTAAGGCGTAGCCCTTACTGCCCAATTACTTTATGTAGAACATTTCATTTCGATATCTGTTATAGTTTCCGAGATATAGCGTATCGGAAATTTCATACAAATCATTAATTTGTATGGGAGCTACCCCTTTTTTTGCCCCCACTCAAAAAAAAATTTTTTTAAAGTGTAGCCCTTAGGATTCAATTAATTTTTGTAAAACATTTTAAGTCGATAGCTGTTACAGTTTACGAGATATAGCGTATAAAATATTTCACCAAATTTGTGCAATTGTAGGAAAAATACCCCTTCCCCTGGTCCTATCGGAAAAAACTTTTTCCATTATTTAGGTCCTTTTTTTAGGAGTATCCGTGCCAAGTTTTGTGGCAAAAGTGATTATACTTACTGAGATATATAGGGATATATGCACGGATTTTGTCCTAAAAAAAATGGGTTACTCTGGGTTTTCGCTTATATCTCGGTCAATAGTAAACCGATTTTGCTGATTTTAAATAGCGATTGTTAGCGGGATATTTGTAATCGTTTGACACCATTTACTGATCTGTATCTTTTTATCTGACTCCGGAAACTTGATTTCAACAGACGGACAGACAGACAGACAGACAGACGGACAGACGGACAGACGGACATGGCTATTTCAACTTCCCTATCTATAAGGATCCAGAATATATATACTTTATGGGGTCGCAAATGAATAATAAAGAAATTACAAACGGAATGACAAAGTGATATATACCCTATCACTATGTGAAGGGTATAAAAATATCAGCAAATTCAGCTTTTATTGAAAAACCAATTGGGGAAGGAGTAAATAATAATCCTTACAAAGTAAACATATTTACAAGGACATGCTTTTTTTAGTTTTATTTTGTCTTGTTGGTAAATGGATTGTCTGGCCTTGAAAACCCTCTCTTACACTCACTCGCTTTTATCTCGATATATTGCTTGATGTTGCTGTTTATTTATTATTTTTTAACATTAAATTAAAAAATCCATAAAATTATACTCTATTGACAACCAGTGTGTTTAATGGCCGATCCCTTTTGCAATTGTAAAAGGATATTGAGGAGTTTGAGTACCGTGTTTTTTAATAAAATAAATTTAACAAAAACACTATCGCTTAACCATGACTAAAGGCACATGACTAGTCATGTAGAGCAATTTTAGCGATTTAATACCTTTAATAATAAAATATTTTTTTAATTTTTTGTTGTTTGTTGAATAGATGTAAACAATTTGCTTTTGTTTTGACAGTGGTTTAGTTAATATTTTTTTTATCGAATATTTTAACCTTATGGATAATATCTATTTAGAAGTGTTTGAAGAAAAGTTGCTATTGAAATTGATTTTAGACTGCCAACATCTGTTATTATGCATTAAATTAAAAATATTTTGATATAATACATACTTTTATTTAAGCTCAAAGGAAAAGCTAGTTTTATTAATTCGGAAAACTGTTGTGGTTTTTGCCAAGACATATTTATACGAAAAGAAGAAGGACCGACAAGTGATCCGATCGAGTTTAGGGGCTTTCTTAACTGACTAACTGAGTCACCAAATGCGTAAGACTAGAAACTTGAAATTAGGATCGCAGGTGCCCACTTCGATGTATACATCAACAAAAATGAGATTTAAGTTATTTCCGTACATTAGGGGTTAAGAAAAAAATAAAAAAATCGTCACATTGTTATCTGATTAACTATTCACGATGGAAACAAAATTAGAAAAGTATTGTATAACACTAAAAGAATTAAGTTGACCAGTGTATGGCACTTTTTCGAGGTTTCGTACCCCAGGGTACTTAGGCCCATTTTGCAAATTCTAAAACAATCAAGACATAGATAAACATGATTGTTCATAAGACTGAACACTTGTTAGTATTTTTTTGTTTGAAATTTTTACCCTAAGGGGATTATAAAAGAGAAAACACTATATACTGGTCCTTTGTAAATTCTAAGCCATCAATTAAAAAACCTAACCAAACTGATAAATCTGGTCGCAGAGGATGTTGCAAGAAGGTCTGCGACTCGATTGGTCTTAACAGGGCAATTTACTTGGATGCCATATGATTCCAATACTGAGCTTCATTGGAAATCTGGAGGAATAAGGATAATTGGCAGCCCTTTGCCAAGACCACAGGAACTGTAGTTTTTTTTTTGATGGGTCCAAGATGGCGGAGTGAGGATTGTTGCTGTAGTTTTCTGCTGAAAATCGGGTATAAGGTAGTCTTTTAAACGTTTTGATGACTGCAGTGTGTTTCAAGTAAAAATTCCGGCAGCTAAATTAGCCGATTTAGGCAATCTCCGAACCTTTTTGCTTCTTAATTGTTCAGGCGTGCAATGAGTTCATTGGTAAGTTATGTGCCGTGAGACAAGTGCACATCTATTGGGTTCGGTGACTCAAGGGTATTGCAAAAGTGAGATGGCAAAGGAGCAGGCAAAGCAAAGCCTTCATTTGTCTATGGAAAGAGCAAATGTAGGCATTCGTGCTCCACCTCAGTTCTACAATATAGATATAGATTCCGTGAGGTGGGTCAGAGGCACCCAAGTCTGGGTAAATACAACTTTGTGTAGAGTTTTGGTATCATGTCATAATTTTATGACCCTAGGGCTACGAGGTTCGGGTGCTAATACGTTATTGTTGGACAGCGGTCAATCCCGACTGTCCAGTGATGATTGTATATTCTGTGGTATACCAAGGATAAAGAAGACTGTTGAGCATATTTTGTGTCAGTGCCTAGCGCTCGTGCTCTCCAGAGCAAACTCTCTAGGATATTTTTTGTTCCAAAACCTGTAAAAATTGTTTGTAATTCATAAGACAAGCTTGCTGACATTTGCCAATTAATTAAATTATTTAAAATGGTTTTTTTTTCTTCTTGTCTGGCAACACTAAGGATCCAAAGGGTCTATACAGGATTTTCGGAACTAGCTATTACAGCCTAACCTAGCATAACCTTACCAACTTAGACTATTTCGAAATTTTGTTCCCTAAAGGATATTCAAGAGGGCAAATTTTATATTAAGGTAATTTTGAGGTCATTTTAAATAGAAGTTAACCAAACTGTTGGCCAAAAATGAAGGTCGTAAGTCTTTAATCCGTTTTTGCATTTTTTTAGATATGGCTTAAATCTTTAACATTAAAATAAAGTCTAGCGTTTTTTTTGCAGTTTTTAAGATTTTAGTTCTAGGAATATAAACTTCTTGAACCGAAAAGGTGATTCTTTCATAATTTTTATTTAAAAAAAATTAATAGAAATCTATGCAGATTATGCATAAAGATCTCTTTCGCATTTAGTATCTGGAAAATATTTTGAATTGTGCTTACGAAGTTAAACTTTCAAAGTAGTATCCCAGATAAAGGACTTTTAAAATTTTATAAAAATTTACTTTTGTAAAGAGGCTGGAAATCTCAATATAAAGTTGGTAGTAGGATTAGAGGTGAAAAATTTTAAATATTCCTTAGATAAAGCGCATATAGTTGGTTCACCTTGCTAAAGTTTAAAGTTAGCAGCTGTGACAGATTTTAAAATTAACCGCATTGAAATGTTAGTAAATTATGGGCTTTCCCTACCCGTGCCCCACCCAGCTATTTTTCTCTGCATAGAAATCATTCTAGAGTTGCCAAGAAGAAGGTTTTTTGATTTGGTCAAATGCGATTGTAATATTACGTAACATTGTAATAAAAAGATTTTGTGCAAATAAACTGGGTTATCTCAGTACTTTGTATATATCTCGGTCTGCTGTCAAGCGATCTTGCTGATTTAAAATATTATCTAAACTGATAAGAATTTTTTTAACATGTTTGACACCACAACGCCCTCTAAAAGACCTGACGTTGCTATGAAACCTTAATTTAAACAAACAGACATGGCTAAATAGAATTAACTAACTATAAGAATCCCGAGTATCTGTGTGTATTTTTGGGGGTCGCATATAAATACTACAAAATGTACAAATAGGATGACAAAATATATAATATTCTTTTTACTATAGTGTTATAACATAAACATTATGCCAAACATTTCATAACTCAAGAAACAACGTGGAAATCTCGCGATTTGACTACAATGACAACTAATACTAATACGCGATATTACAATTTTACATTTTAGTAAATCTCTAGACTACTGTGCAACGTGTTGCAAAAATTGCACGTACGACTTCTTAATATGTGTTATTTATTTCTAAACTTTGTTAAACGGCTTATGTGTATTGCTGCTTTGTCCTATGAATTTAACACTTGAATGCACTTTTTTATTGCAGTAAAAAAAAAGAAGCAAAAATAAAATATTTAATTTTTCAAATATTTAATCTCTCAAATAACCCATACAAAGGAAAAGAATGAGCATTAGCAACCGAAGAAAAACAGAAAAAAGAAAAAAAAAAATTGGATTTGTTTATTATTTCTAGACCATAAAACCTAAAAGGGGAATGAAAACTTATTGCCAAGTCTTGAGTTCACCATAAAGACCATATGTGAAACCAAATGTATGGCCTCGGTTTAGGTTTGGCCCAACAACCTCATAACAGTTTTTGTGTTTTATTTTTCATTCTTTTTATTTAATGTTTAAGTTGGCTTTTTTTATTTGTTTTTCTATTTCTATTACTAATGGCCTAAGAACAGCACGAAAATGTGGACAAAAGAAAGTGCAAAGTGCAGTGTTTGCCACTTTAGACATTTAAGGGTGAGTAAGCCGAGTCCAAACAGTAACCCCAAACACAAAGCAACTTAACATTAAGTGTGGGTTAATTTTCTAATTTGCCACTATTTCCTAGAATTAAAAGTTAAAAGAAAAAATATCTGTCAAGGGTTCTTTGGAAAATTCTATACTTAATTGTTTTACAAAAGACTAAACGCAATGCATTTAACGAATGTTGCAAGTGTTTAATCTTTGTTAGTTAAAAATAAAAGAAAATGTATTTAATTAGTTGCACCCTTTGTTTTTTGAAAACTAATTTGGTTAAAGTAATATTTTTGAGTTTTTTTTTGTTTTTCAAAGGGAGACTTTTGTTCCCTTCTATGGTTTTTGACGATTTTTTTTACTGCTGTTATAGCGTGTTTAAATTAATTTTCCAAAACTTTTTCTTATCATATTTCAACTAATTGTTACAAATGTGCGTAAATGTTTGAGTTTTATTAATTACATAACGTTAACATTTTAACAAAATATGGGTGCAACTAATTTCATGTTTTAAGTCTCATTAATTCAATGCAATCCATTTGTCTATGTCAAGATTTTTAAATTTTTAATTAATTCCATTTAGATATTATATACAAATATTTCAAAGTTTAATGATTTTTTGAACTTTCTCTTAAACATCAAAGTATTTTAGTTGCACGGGTATTAATATTTTCGTTATTAAATGCTGTTGGCGAGGGGTATAAAAAAGTAGGACCTTCTTCACCCTTTTTGTCTACAAACAAAATTTTCATGGAAGTAATTATATGTAAAATTTCATTGTGTAATTCTAATAATAGTTTTTAATAAAAATTCTTAAAATATAAATAGGAAATCAGCTGCTACAACTAAAACCAGGAGTCTCAAGTTTTTTTGTTTTATTGTATTTGCTTTTTTCAAATCTATTTCAATCCTATTAGAAAGAAAAGTATTTCTAACCTTGGATTTACGAGCGAAATCATTAAAAACAAGTAGAAAAGGTTAAAGTCGCTTAAGACCGACCATATTATGCCCGACACCAAATTTTTTTATTTTATATAAAGAACCAGCGTATTATCAAAGTGTGCGCGGGAAAAGTTTGTTTTTGTGCGTGAAATTAGAGTAATAATCGAGCCAGTTATAGCTATGGTATGGTGTGGGAGCTATGTCAAAAATTTACCGATCAACACCAAAAACAATAGGCTCTATGCCAGTAATAAAAATTTTATTTGTGGTAAATTTCGTTAAATTATCTTTAAAATTGCAACCTGTAGCATTTTCATAAGAATATATTGGCACCCAGCTGAGCGGACTTACAAGCTTAAATTGACTTAGGAAGTGATTATAAGCCGATCGGTGTACGGGAAGGTGAATCTCAAACGATTATTTTTGGGTGTTACAAACATCTGCACAAACGCATAATACCTTTACCACGTGTGGTGTGGGTATAAAAACTCACATGATGAGAAAAATTAATAAATACTTTTTGTTTTCTTAGTTTCCTTTCCAGCCTATTTTTGCTGAATAACATTTACCTTAATTTTTCAAGCTGGTAATTTCAAAACGTGAAAAAAAATTCAACAACGTGAAAAAGGTACTCATAGTATATTAATTTTAGTCAATAGCACTTTGTTTTATATACACAGACTTAGACTACATTTACACGATTGAAATTTTCTTTAAAATTGCTCTTCGAAATGCTTCAAACTCGTGTAAACAGCAGAAAGAAAATTTTCCTGTTTACACGAGTTTGAAGCATTTTAAGGAGCAATTTTGAAGAAAATTTCAATCGTGTAAATGTAGTCTTATAGTCTTGAAAAGGCCTAAAACTACCAATTTTTTTCTGCCTCGACCTGGCTCAGTATTCCTTGATTAAATGTTTCTTTATATAAAAAAAAAGTAAAATAGTACCAAAAAATCTTTTGGCCTCAGTCTGGGTCAATGGGCCTTAATTTTATGTCTCTAGTCCCGAGAAAAAAAATGTAAAAAATGTACTTTTTGCCATATTAGTTTGCTTACGATCATAACTTTATGTTTCAAGACTTAGATAAAATCTTCAAAAAAGAAAAAAATTTAAAAATACAGTGAACTCGCGAAAACGTGAATATCCAGAAACGTGAACATCCAGAAACGTGAACACTTTTTATTTAACATTAACTACTCTAAAACGTGAACAAACATTGAAAGCCCTCAAACGTGAACAGTTTTTTCTGAGGTTTTTTGTTTGTTTACATTAATTTTATTAGTTTTGGGAGTCCCCGAATTATGCAATAAAAGGATCTATAAGCGATATACATAGTTTTATTTGCAAAAGGTTGATTTTTGTGGTCAGATTAATAAGACAATTATGTATTACCCAAAAGCTTAGGTTTTAAAATTTTTAAATTGGACTTTTCGGGTTAAAGCGTTGTTAAGTTTTGACTAGATTTGGATGTTTTTGAACTAATAACAATAAATTGATAAAAAAAAATTAAATTCGTTAGAAAATAATTAAAACATATCCAATCAGAAACGTGAACAAAATCGAAAACATGAACACCCTTGGTAAAAATTAGTTCACGTTTTCGCGAGTTCACTGTATACCCTTTCTCTACTTAGTTGCCTCCTTATCTCAAAAGCGGCAAATTTATAAAAAAAAAATATTTTTGTTCAGCTAATTGATTTTAGACCTCACTGGCTCAACATGCCTAAGTTTTTTTTGTTTTAACACTCATTATCTGAAAAAAATTAATTAAAGCGTTCCACTAACTCCTTACAAATCTATGCAACATCCCAACGAAACTTTTTTGAATTTGAATAATGAGCCATCATTACTTCATAGGTTACAAGGCAGCAAGTTTGTTTCAACACAAAACCACCTTTTAGTAAGGGCGTGAAGGCATATATGCAAAGGAGGATTAGAAAACAGGCTTTATAGCATGTTTTTATTTTCATATCCTTTTATTTTTATTTATTTTCTTCAGCTAGTCATTGGTAACTAGTTACTTGATTGATTTTTGTAAGCACATTTGTATGCAGGGGTCGTGAATTTCGGGACAACTCAAACTAAAATAAGTTATTCATCTTGTTCATCTCAAATATTACCTGCTAACTTGCGAACACGTTAGTACATTGTTAGTAATCTTTCGTTATTTCGCACCGCGAATGTCTTGCGCAGAATATATGAAATGTACTTATTTCTTTTGTATATTTTACAAAAAAATTAATACTTCAGGAAGTAATTTCGTAGATATAAAAACATACAAAAAATGTTCTACAGTTTTATAAAATTATTGAATTCACGCATTTTTTTGTAATTGAATTAAAGTTTCGTAAATGTTACTAAAACTTTAATGCGAAAAACAATCTTTATTATAAGAACTGCTTATTGCTGGTCTCAAAATTGGCTTCGTTATTGAAACGAATCGTTTGCATAATTTAATAAAAAACTTACCAAACGTTTTCGTTACTTTCTTAAAGTAAAAAAATTTTATTACTAAATTTTTTCGTGAAAATTATAAAATTTCCCAATAAATGTATAACAAAAATACAAATGACCAAAGGTTTTTATTTCTGTCATAAAATTAAAAATTATATCCTTTTTTTTTGTAATATGTACGAACATTTTTTATATTCTATTAAAGAAAAAAATACCAACAATTGTTTTTGTAATGTAAATAATTTCTGACCTCAATTCATCATACGAGCCCATAATTCCATCCTTATGGACTCATATTAACAAAAAAGTACTACAAATGTAAATTCCCTACGGGAGTAAGAACTAAAATAAAACCTTTTACGCAACCGGTTCTTCGGCAGTCAAGATTGGTTCTAGTTCTTGAACTACATTTAAAGGAGACACATCAATTTTGCATGCTATTGTCACTAAAGGGGTTATTGGCTCAACTTTAGTGCCTCATATCGAGTAAAATATTAATAAGTTTATTTAGCGTTAGTAACTCAAGATCCTGTTAAAGCTATTGGCTCTTAGAAACCTGTTTCTGGACATTGTATATATGCATGAGCAGATTTAATTATTTTTTAACAAATTTTTAACATCTTTAAACCAGCTTCGTAATGTTTTCCATTTAAATTAATAACAATATATTATGCTATGTTTTATTAATGTGCGCTTAAAATAATTGCTAGACATTCCCCATAGAATAAGTATTTATTATCCATTTAATTGACTTTTAAGCTCTTAACTTTATATTTTCAGATTTATAATCCCATATTCAAATTTTTTTAGACCTTTCGAACGTATTTTAAATTATTTTTGTAAATTTATTTGTTTAAAGTTGCAAAAAGAACAAAAGTAACAATAAAAAAACTCTTTTCATCCTTTTACTTTTGAGTCCAAATTTTAAAACAAATACGATGCTCTTTAAATTTGGTTGAGGAATATCAAATAACCGGTTCTTCCCAATATCCACCATTTTCGCCCCCTTAGGGTTTGAAATCTCTTATAAGGGGACTGAGAGGTACCAGCAGCTTAAGTTTCCCTAGCTTTGGGTATTTGTGATGTCAGTTATAAAGCAAAATAACATTTTATGAAAATCTCCTTTTTAAGGAAATCTTTTTTGGCAAAAAGGACAAATCCTACAGAAATAAAGCAGATTTTAATTAACAGTTTTTCACCCTTTTTATCTAACAAATCACTCAAATCTCAAAATTGCATTATACCCTAATTAAGACTACAAGGTGTTATATTCCTTTATTGAAAATCAACATTTGCCTTACAAGTACCCAACTATATACATTCATAATAGCACACCTTTATTTTGCTTTTCTTTTCATTTTATTTATGTCTACTACATACGCATCCCTACATCAATAAACCAGTTGGCCATGTCTCCAAGACAACCTCAAAAACGCATGCACGACAGTGGTAAATTGTTAGCAACAAACTGCAGACAGCTTAAGCAATTTGTTGACGACATTTTAAATTCAGGGCACCAAAATCGTGAAGGCCAATGTGAGCGACTTGGCCAGCATACTTTTGTTGACGACTAGGTGAAAAACAATTTTGTCTAAGTTCAAAGCGATTTAAAAGCATTGTCGTTACTTGTCGACAATATGTCTCAGGACACGACAAATTACATATTTTGTCATCAAACTTGTCCTCAACTGAATTTTATAAACTACAGTTTGTCAAATGTCCAAAATAAATGTCGTCTATTATGGTTTGACCAACTGGTATACGTACGTATACCATTAACATACGACAACAAACACCATTGAATGAATGGATGATAAATTTAATGACTTTATTTGTCGTTTATAGATTGAAAATGAGTTTAAACGATTTGAAAACTATTTTGTTAATGAATTTATTTTCATTTAATGTACATTGAACATATTTTCTAATAGGCTGCTAATAAAAGTAATTTATCCCTTAAAATACAAATGAGACAACACAAACAATACACACGCTCACACACATTCAAACACATGCACATACATATATAGACAATCTCATAGATTATGTCAGTCGATAGCATGGTTATATAGGACTATTGAAAAAGGGACACATAGAGATAAATTTACTTATGAATTCATATTAGTAAACGTTAAAACATGTTTCTATTATCCTTTTCGGTTTCGTCTCAATAGGAGTTTTTAACAAACACATAAGCATAGTTACAGGGTAAGAAATATGTGAAAAAACAACAATAACATATTGTATAACAAATAAACACTAATTCAACCAAACGGTTTATTTATATTAAAAAATTTTCAGGGTTAAAAGACAATCCCTAAATTACGTCCAACACATTGTTTTAGGGAGAAGAGAAAAAAAGGTTTGTACTTGTGTACATTTGTAAGTTTAAATAACATTTGGGCAATACTTATTGGTATTAAAATGGGAGTCCTTAATACGCGTTAACTAACACATAGTAGCAGTCATAGTAATAATAATAATTCTAAATGACCATTACCCCCTACTGAGAGATAAATATTTATATTTTTTTTTTTCGACTCTATGTACTTTTGTTTTGCTACTTTTTTTTGGTTTTTGGTAAACGAGTGCAAGAGTACGCGTGTACTCTATAAACTAAAATGAACAACTTGCTAGATGAACATGGAACATAACAGCGGGGAAGTTTTTGGCGTACAGTGACCCGAAAAAAATATATATTTTATAATGTTGATATTAACATGTTTTTAAAATATTAAACTATACATATGGTAGGGACATATTAAAATTTTTTTAAATACAAAACAAAATATCTGCATTGATTTTAGTCAAAATTTTATTTTTGATGTTTTGAAGCAAATCAAAAAAATTTATGTGTTTGTTTTCAAGAAAAGATTATATTTCAGACACCAATATTCATGCTTAGACTTTACTCGAAACTATTATTTTTATTCTTCGATACGAACTATAACTGTATTAAATATTTTGTTTATGTACAATTGTGCAACTCACAAGTTGTCTTATCATAACATATTTGGCGAATTCACAAGGTCTTGTGAAATCATATGTTGTGAAATAATAGAACCAAAAAAATATGACTGTTGTGAACAACCTATCATATATAAGTGTGGTATTTAAAATCTAAATCAGCTGATACGACTAAACGAAAACACAATTGTTTTGCCTAAGATTCAAGTATTATACATTTTTGGGGTGGCGAGTGCTAGCGGCTTCCAAAAATTGAATAGAAAACTCGCCGTTTTGTTTTAGGCGCTTGGCGCATGACTTTGTATATAATATGACATCACAATAAACATATCAAACAAAGTTGTATTGTTTCACGACAAGTTTCGTATGAAAAGCAACAACAAAATTTTTATGCTATTGTGAAATTATATGACAATAATACAATATGCTATTGTATCGTACCTTGTGAATTCGCCAATTGTCTTAATTTCGTAACTAAATATTTTTTTACGTTAAGTCTTATTATACAGAGAAGGTTTTTGACTAAAGCCAAAATAGGGAGAGATTGGAAGCTGGCCGGAGAAAGTTTAAAACATGCCAAAGTTAAATGTTAAGGAGTGTCTACTAGAGCCGGCAGCATAAATAGTAAAAATCTCAAAAGTCTCGTATAAAAACAGGACTAGAAGTATGTACATATGTGCCTTTCCTGGATAGACACAGCTAAGGCAGATCTTAAAGGATTTGACATTTATATAAATTGTGTCTAGCCCGCATTCACCGCAGTAAATCTGGAGACAAGATGTTTGAGTCTCCGGCGCCCACAGTTAAGATGAAGGAGGGACCAATATTGATCTCGGCTTTGCCCGGCTTAACCAATCAGACCCGTTACTTGGTATTTTTTAAAAGAATTTAGGAGAAGCATCAGTATCCCTACTTTGACGTTACTTAAGATTTGCTTGTTTTCTGTATGAAGTACAGCTGGCCAAAATTGGGGAAAATTTCTTTCAATTCATTTTAAAATGATAATTATATAATTAAATTTGCTCATATTTAATTTTTATTGCGCAAGAGTTTAAAACAACTACATTGTGAATAATCGGCTTTTATTTTTCTACGTCTTGATGAAAATATCACAACCGTCACATTAAATAAAATTGTTTTTTTTAAGCAAAAATAGTATTTTGTGTAAATAAGGTGTAAAATTCAAATAAAAACACTTTCAGTTAACGTAAAAAAAGATGCCCATTCTTAAATTAAATTTGACACAACAAATTCAATAAATTCATATATGTAAGGTCATACCCGTCACAGTATCCAAGTGTCAGTTGTAAAGCTATATTTACACCCCCTGAGATCTCATCTGAGTCGAGTGTCAAAAAGTAAGTTAAAATTTGTATGAGTGTCAGCCTTTTTTTAATTAATATTTTGAATTCTTTGAGTTTAAAAAAGTTATGTGAGCGAAATGTTCACAGCCGGTACAATGGAATCACCCAGCCATAGTTCATATATAGTAATTTGGGATAATTTTTATTAAAGGGTGTAATAAAGGTGACTATATTCATGCTTTGATATTGCTCAAATTTGTATTTTAATGCTTCTAACTAAAAAAGGACTCTTATTCTATATATTTTGCTTTAGTTTTCCTCAAAATTGTATTTTTATCTTTTTAAATATATTATGACAGTATTTTGTAAATTAAAATCATCGTTAAACAAGTAAGAAAGTTATAGTCGGCAAAACCCGACCATATTATACTCTATACCGTATACGCGCTATTTGAAAAAAAGAACTGATAATATTTGTATTCAGTATAATAGTTGGTGGCATAAAAATAAACTGTGAGAAAATTTTAAGAAATTAATATTCGAGCCCTTTACATCCCAAAATGCTTATTCTGGCAGGACATTAGTAGGGGGGCAATATAAAAAAAATTACCCGATCATCATTAAAAACAAAAATATATAAGCCAGCGCCAAAAAAATTATCTTTATTTGAGACTTGTAGCCTGTTAACAAGAATACAAGGATGCCGACCCAGGAAGTAATTTTGAGTCGATCGGTATAGTTAAAGCTGGGTCTCAGACCGTTACTTTTGAGCGTTACGAACATTTACACAAACTCATAACACCCCTACCACGTATTCGGTGTGGGTATAAAAAGGATATATGTATGTTAATGTTTTTTTAGAGAAAAAAATTTTCTTAAAAGACTCTAATTTCAGCAAACCCTTGAAATTGTCATACTATGACGAAATGTTAATGCCTGTTTAAAATTTTTTTCTTCATATGGTTTTTTTATTTCCACTGTATTATGTTTATCATGCTAAAACAATCTGTTGTTAACTGTTCACTACAGTTAAAAGAATTTTCCTTCATGTGGCTTTTTGGTGTTTGTTATGTTGAAATTTATATTTTGTTTAAAATGTAGCCCAAAACAATAGAAAAAATATCCAATTGGACAGCTAACAAAACGTACTTGATTAACCATAAAGGGTTCAAAAGTCGTGTTTAACAGACATCTATTAAAATTGCAAGAAAAAAAGTAGCCATATGACTTTTTGGCGGAAGCGAATCGTGAGTAGTTCGTTAAGAAAAGCGTGTTTGTAACTGGGTATACACGTAAGTAGATGTAGTGCAACTACTGCTTAAGGGTCCTTTTTTAGGTTTTTCTATTTGTATGTTGTGATTACCTAGAACTTATTGGTTATTTATAGGTTTGTATTGCGTTTTTTTAGGCAGTTTTGTTCTTCCATTAAAACAATTCTAATTTTATTTTATGGCAGTTTTGTTACTGTTTGTTGGCGACAAATTTTTGGAACAAATGTTAATGCGGATACATTGGTGGTTATATTTAAAGGTAAACTAAGGGTTATTTTACATTAAATAGTATTTTATTATTGCAACAAAGAAATTTATATTAAGGGATGATTTAATTGTTGGGTAATTGACGCACAATTGCTTCAAAGCCTTTTAAAAACTAAAAACATATTTCAAGATCGAATTTTAAAATATAAAAAAAATCTTTTGCAATTAAGGTAATTTCTTTAATTTAAATTTTATTTCAAAAAATTTATTTTCCCATCATATTAACAAAAATGTTTTGAAAAGGTAAATTATTATCCTTTTGCCAAACAAAAAGAAATAAACCTTTTTGGCCAAATACACCAGACATTAAGTTAATCTAAAACTGCCACTTACACATCTTAATTAAAAAAATATTCCATAAAAGAGCACAAATAAATAAATTTGTTGCAAAATATGTTTATTACCCAGATAAGGATTAAGAAAATTCTCTAAAATATGTTAAAAGAATAAGAAAAAAATGTAGACAAGATTCTAATATTAAGATAAGGATAAACAAATTAAAAAAATCTGCCACAATGCAAAAAGCATCAAATAAAAATATTTAACCCAAAATAGCTTAAGAAACGACAACAAGGACAGATTGATTTAAACAAGATAATATTTTTTTATTTCATATAAAAATTAAGAGGTAAATTGAGCTTAAATATTACAATAAACAGATTAAATCAAAAACTCACAATATTTCGTGAAGCATAAAGAAAAATATTCTTATAAAAAACCTTAACATTCAGCAAAAAGAAAAACATTTTCAAGGACATTTTTATGGCAACCATCTACCCTAAGATGATTTAAATCAACAAGGTGGGTGTTCAAAATAAGCCAAAACACTAATTGTTGAAACAAAAACATCTTTAAACGATTGAATTACTTGACAGAACAAAAAAAGGAAGAAATAAAACAAAGTCAACCTTCCCAGACACGAAATAACTTAATTATTTGCTTTTATTTCGTAAATGGTTTAATTAATTTAACATTTTATTAAGAAAAATGGTTTCGTCTTTTTTGCTGCGATATTTTGAAAGAAAGCAATGAAATCGAAAAGGGGTTGCTGGAGCCCAGCTGTATTGAAGCAAAAACCAGAAATTTATTTAGAAGAACAATTAAAGAGCATCGTATCCTAATTAATTGTGCTGGTAAAGAGTTAGAACAAATGTTTTTCTAATGGTTTTTATTGAAGGGTAAGAATGATAAATGTTATATTTGTTATGCAAAACTTTAACGATTCATTCATTTATTTAAGCCAACGATAAAGATTCCTTCAAAAAAAATGGGGCATAACATTTTTAAGGGTTCTTTTGTCATATTTTTTTTATGGGTTTGCTTGGGTTTCCTTTTAATACAAAAAATAACTTTTTCTGCAAATCATCGTTACTTGAAAACCTTTTTTTATGATTTTTTTCTTTCAACAGAGACAAAACATTTTGACAGATAAACACAAAAAAAATTCTGCGTTTGAAGTATCGATTAGGTCGCTACTCGCTCTGGCTTCGTAGTTTGCTCTGTATACTATGGGAACCCAATACAGTTCCAAGCTGGATTATAAAGTTGAGTCCGCTATCTCTTCATTAGATCTTAGGAATTCAGATCGGATGAAAGTTAAAACTTAAAAAACATTTAATATTGTGCAGAAATGCAAGTTTAAAACAGTACTTTTAGGTACCTTAGGCGCTAAGGTTGCCACTTGATGCATCCCTCTTTTGATTTTAGATGGACAGGAAACCAATACTACGTAATCTGAGAGGATCCTGGGCAAGAAAAGATAAAGAAAGATGTGATTTGCTCGCAAATCATTTAACAAATGTCTTCACTCCAAATACATGCACTGACGTGAGTAAATTACCGCCTGTTGTTGTAAAGGCTATCAATAATTTAAATGCTAAAAAAGCTCCTGAATTTGATGAAATAAGCAACCTTGCACAGCAAAAAAAATTCTTTTTATTTTTAACGCCATATTACGGCTCAAACATTTCCCGCAAGTATAGAAAGTTGCCTTGGTAAAGATGACTCCTAAGCCGGGAAAAGATCCTTCGAAGGTAGAGCCTTACAGGCCTATAAGTCTGTTAACAACTATTTCCAAATTTTTTGAGAAATTGCTTAAAAATAAGCTGACTCCGATCCTGAATGAAAACAACTGCATTCCAGATCATCAATTTGGATTTAGAAATGAACATAGTACCATCGAACAAACCTACAGATTGGTACAGGTTAAAAGAAAAGCCTTTGAGGAAAAGAAATACTGTTCCGCGCTCTTTAAAGATGTCTCTCAAACACAGCAACATTAAACCTAAACCTTCCAGCTAATACTTGCAACCTTTTAGAAAAATACATAACCGGCCGACAATTTATGATCAAAGAGGGAAACCAAATAAGTTCTTCTCAACCAATAGGGGCTGGTGTACCTCAAGAGAGTATACTAGATCCATTTCTGTACTTGCTTTACACAGCAGATATGCCCGCAAACAATCTTACTTATACGTCGACATTTGCTGATGATACCGCCTTTCTCAGTATTCATAAAGACCCTAAAGAGACCTCAAAACAACTTCAATATCACGTGTCCCAAGTAGAAAAATGGGCAAAGTTATGGGGTATTAAAATAAATGAACAAAAATGCACCCACGTTACTTTTACTTTACTCAAGAAAACGTGCTCCCCAATTCGTATTAACAACCATACGGTGCCTCAACGAATTGAGACGAAATATCTTGGCATTCATCTGGATCGTCGCCTTACATGAAAGTCACATATAAATGCGAAGTTGACCCAGATGAAACTTAAAACAGCCCAAATCCACTGGATACTCGGTAGAAACTCTGTGCTACGTCTTGATTGTAAACTTTTACTTTACAACTCGATTTTGAAACTAATTTGGTGCTACCGGATACAATTATGGGGCACTGCTTCCGCCTCCAACATTGAAAAAATTCAACGTCGTCAAAATAAAATCCTAAGAATGATAACTGGTGCTCCTTGGTACATTAAACACAGCAACATCCACAAGGATCTGCAAGTTCCACTAGTTAAATGCGAAATTTTTAATTATGTGGACAAGTATTTCAACAAGCTGGAAACACATTCAAATCCGCTCGCTCAAAACATTTTGCAACATAATGGACACACTTGTCTGAAAAGAAGGGATACTATTGCACTTAGATGAAACTTTTGGAATTAATTAGTTTTATTATGAGAACTTGAATTTTAGTCTGGCACTGGCTGGTCTAATGAAAATAAAATAGTTTTAAGATTAAAATACTTACAATGGACAAGACAACTTAGGAGGAAGAACATGTCAACGGATTGACTGGTAGAGTGATTATAAATTAGGAACATCCCTTTAACATCTATTGCCTTAATTTTCAGGTAAGAAAAAGGGGGAGTCCTTGGAAAAACTTGAACTATGTATTTAGGCCCAGCTTCACAGTCTAATGATTTTTATACAGGCACTTTATTTACTCATAGACTTGATCGAATTTTTATTTTTTCGTATAATTGAGCCTTTCAATTTTAATTAATCTTAGTTTTGGGTGTCGCAGGGTTTGCCTGTTAGTTTGTGTTTTCTCGAGTTAAATAGAAGTTCCAAAAAAATTGTCTAAGGGATAAAAAATTTTAAAATTGTATGCTAACGATTAAATGATTATCCAAAAGCGCTTTTTTGCCATTACCCAAATTTATTTCTTTTTTTTATACCCTTCAAGTTAATAGAAACATTTTCAATTTTACTTGTGTCTTGGTTGATGTCGTTAATAACTGACACGTGACAATTAGTAAAAATTAATTGTCAAATTTCGTTAACAAAAAAAAGGATAAACCCAAAATTAACAAAAGGGAAAGGATGTGAGCTCTTTTTAAAAAAAAGTATTTTTTATACCCACATGTTACTTATGATGATAAGGAAAAGTTACAAATTTTAATGAATTCCCATTTATCACTCTACAACATTCAGATTTTAAATCTTTTTTTTTATTTCCCTAAAAACGTAGTTTAGTGATGACACCTTTAAGCCTATAAATATATTTTATTCAACATCTTTGGCAAAAATACGGTAATAATTCACGGCAGGAAAAAAAATTAAAATTAATGGCTTCTTTATACGATTAAAGGAAAGAAGGAAAACAAAGAGATCCTTAAATACAAAGGGGCCACACAAAAGTACAGAAGAAAAAACAAAATGTCTATAAAACTAAGGAAGTCTATTTGTAGAATTGAAGACATGAATTGAATAAACATAAACTTGGTTGTCTGATAAAATGAATCCAAGATAGAAAGAAAAAAAATCATAAATTATTGGTTTTGGATTTCGAAAAACTGTTTTGTAATAGAAAAACCCAAAACAAAAAAAAAGTTAAAACAGTTTAAAGATATACAAATTTTTTAACAAAGAAAAATTTGTTGAAGTTAAAGTTTATGTTGTCATGGTGTACCATCGTCCTTAATTCTTAACAATGTAGGAGCTAAAAGAAACATGCACGTAAGTAATGTTAAAAAAGGGACACAAGTATTTAACAGAAAAAAAACATAAATTGCCACAAAACTTGGCACGGATACTCCTAAAGAAGGGACCTAAATAATGGAAAAAATTTTTTCAGATAGGACCAGGGGAAGGGGTATTTTTTCTACAATTGCACAAATTTGGTGAAATATTTTATGCGCTATATCTCGTAAACTATAACAGCTATCGACTTAAAATGTTCTACAAAAAGTAATTGCACGCTAAGGGCTACGCGTTAAAGAAAAAATTTTTTGGGTGGGGGCAAAAAAAGGGGTAGCTCCCATACAAATCGACAATTATTATCAAATATTCGATACGCTATATCTCGGAAACTGTAACAGATATCGAAATAAAATGTTCTACAAAAAGTAATTGCACGCAAAGGGCTACGCCTTAAAGAAAAAATTTTTTGGGTTGGGGCAAAAAAAGGGGTAGCTCCCATACAAATCGACAATTACTATAAAATATTCGATACGCTATATCTCGGAAACTATGACAGATATCGAAATGAAATGTTCTACCAAAAGTAATTGCACGCAAAGGGCTACGCCCTAAAGAAATAATTTTTTGGGTGGGGGCAAAAAAAGGGGTTGCTCCCATACAAATCGACAATTGTTATAAAATATTCGATACGCTATATCTCGGAAACTATAAGAGATATCGAAATGAACTGTTCTACAAAAAGTAATTGCACGCTAAGGGCTACGCTTTAAAGAAAAAATTTTTTGAGTGGGGGCAAAAAAAGGGGTAGCTCCCATTCAAATCGACAAATACTATAAAATATTCGATACGCTATATCTCGGAAACTATGACAGATATCGAAATGAAATGTTCTACAAAAAGTAATTGCACGCAAAGGGCTACGCCTTAAAGAAAAAATTTTTTGGGTGGGGGCAAAACAAGGGGTAGCTCCCATACAAATCGACAATTACTATAAAATATTCGATACGCTATATCTCGGAAACTATGACAGATATCGAAATGAAATGTTCTACAAAAAGTAATTGCACGCAAAGGGCTACGCCTTAAAGAAAAATTTTTTTGGGTGGGGGCAAAAAAAGGGGTAGCTCCCATACAAATCGACAATTATTATCAAATATTCGATACGCTATATCTCGGAAACTATAACAGATATCGAAATGAAATGTTCCACAAAAAGTAATTGGGCCATAAGGGCTACGATCTAAAGAAAATTTTTCTTGAGTGGGGGCAAAAAAGGGGTAGCTCCCATACAAATCGACAATTACTATAAAATATTCGATACGCTATATCTCGGAAACTATGACAGATATCGAAATGAAATGTTCTACAAAAAGTAATTGCACGCAAAGGGCTACGCTTTAAAGAAAAAATTTTTTGGGTGGGGGCAAAAAAAAGGGGTAGCTCCCATACAAATCGACAATTATTATCAAATATTCGATACGCTATATCTCGGAAACTATAACAGATATCGAAATGAAATGTTCTACAAAAAGTAATTGCACGCAAAGGGCTACGCCTTAAAGAAAAAATTTTTTGGGTGAGGGCAAAAAAAGGGGTAGCTCCCATACAAATCGACAATTATTATCAAATATTCGATACGCTATATCTCGGAAACTATAACAGATATCGAAATGAAATGTTCTACAAAAAGTAATTGGGCCATAAGGGCTACGCTTTAAAGAAAAATTTTTTTGAGTGGGGGCAAAAAAAGGGGTAGCTCCCATACAAATCGACAACTATTATAAAATATTCGATACGCTATATCTCGGAAACTATAACAGCTATCGACTTCGAATATTCTACAAAAAGTAATAATCAAATAATTCATACATTTTGGAGAAAAAGTTGGAGAAGAGCAGGGGGACTAGACATTTAACAAGTTTTATTAACCTTCAAATATGAATAATGTCGAAAACTTTTAAAACTCTCGACCTCAAATCTTCTTCATCTATTTCTATTATTCATACGAACGTTAAAATTTTGTTATTTTTTCTTTAAAACTCGCACAATGTTTTTTATTATATTATTTGCAGTACAAAATTACTCGGCTGGGTATATTTAAAGACCAATGTGAAGGGTATATAAGATTCGGCACAGCCGAATATAGCGCTCTTACTTGTTTATTTTTTCTTTTATATTTTTCAGAAAATTATATCGTGTGTTTGTGTGTGTCTGTGCTTTTGATGTTTATAGTATAATTTTTAAGCACAATATAAATATAAAGTACCAAAAAGCATTATCATCATTCTTAGCCACATGGGGATACTATGCAACTTGCGCTTCCATACCGTCATGGTCGTTGGAACCTTAAAAGTCTAAGTATGTGTGTGAGTTTGCGAAAGGCTTAAAAGGAGGTATGATTAACTATTACGGTTAATATAACACTTGGCTTAAACGTTTTAATATTATTGGCTGATAAATTTACTTAAGTAGTAAAGAGAGTAAAACAATAAATTATGTAAGAATGTTATATGAAGTTAAGCCTGCAGTTCTTGCACATATTTATGTTTGTTTTTATTACACAGAAAGAAGAATCTCGTTCTAAAAAAATTATTCTTAAATTTATTTAAAATCGTACTGAAATCGTTTAAGTACGATTCGTACCTTCGCCTTTTGAGTCGAGTCTAGTCAGGATTTATTTAAGAACCAAGCAAAAAAAAATTTGTGGTTTTTATATATATTTTTACTTTTTAAGAACACAGTATCTCGGTGGTCTAGATAATAACGTACTGGTATTGAGTATGAAGGTTCATGAAAAAAATTTGCAAATAAAATATATAACATATGGTAAATTCAGCGTAAAACGGCCCAAATTAATCACAAACTAAATTGTCGTCCCTCTGTTTTTGCGTTTTGATTAAGATATCAAACCCGTCACATTTTCTAAGAGAGGGTTTTCTCACGCAAAATTTGTTGATTGTAGAAATAGTGTATTAATATACGATTAAAAGCACTTTAACTACGTGATGTTTTAAAAAATTAAGCTCGTTCCTTAAAATATTTAACACTGCAAGTTTTCTGAAACTCAAATTTGTTATACCCGTCACAGTCTTAAAGTGTTCGTTGTAAGTAAAATTTATGTATCTTCAGTGTTTAAGTTATGAGTAAAAAAAATGAAAAAGCGCCACACCCGTCACAATGGAATTGCCCAAACAAAACAAAAATTAAAAACTACTTTTCTTTAAAAAAGCCAGAGTAAGTCAAAATATGGAGTTTTAGTTTATGGATTAATACCCTATACGCTGAAATCAAGGGCTGTAAACGTTACCTTTTAATCTCAAGTGTTCTTAGGAAAGGCAAACGGAATTTATTTTTGAAGGTGATTTATTTTATTAAGACGACAAAATGACAAAAAAGAAAAAAAATATATCTAATTTTGTTTTTAAATTTATAACTTTGCTGTAAGAAAAGAACAAAAGTTTATGTTATTTGTTTTATTGTTTAGCCATCAAACTCGTTTGAATATTTATGAATAATAACTGAAAAATTAACCACAACTCAAAATCGGTGGTTTTTGTTGTTAAATCTGTCTAAACCACTGTGAAATTTTTTACACTACGATTTTCTTTTTTCGTTAAATAAAAAAATTTTTTTACTATAATAATTTTCTGGGTGTATGATAACAAGAAGTAAATATATGATAATAAGTGTATCGGCTCCATTAAGGCAATTCATATTCATGTTGAACAAATTGTCAAGAACCACGAACTTTAATCAATTTTTTGTTCACCGAGATTTTATATACAAAAAATCAGTACAAATATATTTTATTAAATATTGGATCCCCCCGTTTGGTGTTCTCGGCTTATAAGTTTGATTTCTTATCTGAAATGGGACTAGGCAGCTGACGAAAAAAAAATTCTTGACTTTATTGAATTCGGTGTAATGAAATCATTATTTGCACAACTTTTTGATGTTTAAGCTTCTTTGGATATATCTTCCAACTGCTTTTCCACAATAATCGCAGTTCTTAAGCCTCATTAAACCAAAGCTATTGATTTTCTTTTAATTAAAAGAGTTAAAGGGTCAACCGTAAAAATTATATAAAAAGCTGCTGCCTGCCAAAAAATCTGTTTTAACCTCTAAAATATATGGACGATTGTCTAGTAGTCGTTGAACATGATTCTTAAATATTCCACACAAAGAAGAAACTTTACAAATTTTTATTCAAACAAACATTTTTTTTAAATTTTAATATTTTTCAGGAAGTATTTTGTTAGATCCATGGCGCAATTATGAGTATCAGGTGGTGTCGATTCTACAACAACAAAATTTGGTGAATATAATTTTCGTTTTTGTTGTAGTTTGCGTTGGCTCTGTTGTCAAAAAAAGATATGTAAAAGTAAACAACTTTGACTACCCAGCCTCGATTTATGCATGAAAAAAGTAGATCAGCTGTGCTTGTAACACCTGGTACGATTATTTCACCATGGTTAGATCCTAATAAATTTGTTATCTGATTTTTATGTCAAACAAAATAAACGAAAAATCAAAAAATAGTTTTGCTCAATAGCAAAAATTTTTTCCTGAATAAAATTGTGTATCTGATTTTACAATTTTGTTTATAGGACCGAAATCAGTAAAGCATTTAACTGAGTCAATAAATTGTTTGTCTAAGATCAGTTCTACTAACAAAATTGTAAAATTAGATACACAATTTTATTCAGGAAAAAATTGTTGCTATTGAGCAAAACTATTTTTTGATTTTTCGTTTATTTTGTTTGACATAAAAATCAGATAACAAATTTATTAGGATCCCAGCAAAAAATAATCAAGATTTTGTAAGCAGCATATACTTTTTCTAGTATACAAACGCGCTTTGCTGCAAGCACTTATATATTCCCTTTATAAATGCAATAGTATATAGCGGTAGATGTAAAAATTTTTACTCTTTTACGCATTCCCTTACTGCAGTGCATACCAGAAAGCACTACTGTAAGGCAGTGAGCAAACAAATATTTTTTTTTTGGCACGAACAAATTAACGAAAAAAAAATTTATTTGGATAATGCAAAAAGAGGAAAACAATTTAGTTGAAATTTTTTTGTGTTTGAAGACGGACGTGCGTGCATGCGAGCTTATGAGCTAATTTCCAGTGAACTTAAAACAATTAAATAAATTTAACTACATAATAATTATTTTCACATAAACGTTGTATTTTGGAAAAGGTATGTATAAAAATGAATTATTTATTAATATCATTAGTTATTTTGTTGAAAGCCATTAACTATGTATAGTAAAAAAAGTTTTTGCTTATTTTTCCTCTCTTTCAATATTCTTGGTGTTATTTTCCCGTTATCTTGCTGTGTTTTTGTTTTGAGTCAAATTTTTTATAAGCAGTGGTGGGTAAAAAACTAAATTTAAAAGTTTTTTTTTTTGATTTTTTACGGGATGGCGTTAGTTATCTTACCAAGAAATATATATTTTGTAATGAAAACAAATAAAATTGTTTATATAAAATTGTACTACAAATATACAAAATAATTTTATATAGTTTTGAAGAATTGTATTGATAAACCCTTCTTTTTTCTTAAAAGTAATTCGATTCAACTACTCAGTACTTAACTCAATCACTGGACTTTACTGAAAAAGAAAACGATTGAACCTTTACTACACTAAAAATTTTAGATATCAAAAACCTTAATTTTTCTACACAAAAACATAAACCAATACTTTTTAAATCAAGCTTAAAACTTATTTTAGCAGTAGGTATTTAACACAATGCCTCGATCGAAAACAACCAAAACTTCAGGCAATAATATGGAATCTAATTCAATTTTACATAAAATGGAAAGCGTCCAGGAAAAACTTTCGCAAATACAAACAGGTAAAAATAAAAAGTTCTTTTAAAAGATTTTTTATTAAAATATTTTTTACTTTAAGATTTTTCAAGTTTAAAATCAGATGTAAATGTACCTTTACAACTAAAAGGAGAGCTTTCACAATTAAATGGTAAATTGATACATTTCTCCCCCCCCAAACCAACATTTGCATTATTGTATATATTTCACTTAGACAATATTTGTGGTCAAAATAAAGTTATTGTTGATCTCTTGTCGGAAATCAAAATAGTTCTGCAAACCACCGTAGGACCAGGAAAAGTAGCATCCAATTACTCTAATCTTTTTCCAATTTGTAATGTTTCAGAGCTGAATGACATTGAGTTGGAAATATCTGATGAAACAAGGGAATCAATGGTATTAAAGCCCAAATACAGTATTTACATAAAAATGTGTAAAAAAAGTTTTAATTTTTTCTTAGATTGCTACTATATCTAAAATCGTACTCCCAGGAGGTCTACGAAAGAACTTTGATATGCCGCTTTTATTCAATGTTCAATGTTGACGGAAAACAGGGAAAGAAACGTTTCCTTAATTATCCCAAATTAATGGACGCTATTTATAGTAAGTACTTGTTTATGGTAACTTAAGTTAACTTTTTTCTTTGATGGTATGATGATAATAAATTTATATTATAAGGTGTTATAGATTCTAATGATTCTGTTTCAAAAAAACAATTTTTGGACCAGCTTAGAAAATCTATGAGACTAGAAAAAAATTGTACTACAAAAATGAATCCGGAAAAAGGAACAAAAACCATGGTCAAGACAACTCCTTTTTTGATAAATAATTTTTTAAAAAAAAAACCTAAATTTTTTTTATAAAATAAATATTTCTTCTAAAATAAGATTTTCAGTTTGGTAACGTTTGTTTTTCATTACATAACACTTTAGTTAATTTTAAATACCAAACTATATGCATATGTATATAACCGTGAATTTGGCTTTTGTGTATTATACATATAGGCATAAATAAACTTTACCTATATATATTATTTTTTAATATATAAGTACAAAATGAATTTAAACGTGATCTCTTACTTTGATTTATGTTAATTACAATGTAATTTTAGTTAAATTTTTTATATTTATACTAGCTGACCCGGTGAACTTCGTACCACCTAACAGTCATTGAATATATGGATTTTTTAAAAAAGTACAAAGCTTGTTTAGTCAAATAGTTTATTGGAATATATTTATAAGGAATTCAAAAAGATTACAAAAATAAGGAAGCTCTGTATTTTCGTGCTTGAGGTTAGTTCCCTTTAGTGCAGTACCTTGTGATATATGACATTTTTCGTTTTGTTATTAGGCGCAAGTATAAATAAAGTAGATGGTTTGCCCACACGTGAACATGAAACGTATAGTTGGCCATGAGAAAAACATGAATTTTCTAAATTAAGACCACAAATACTCAATGATTGTCCTTGTGATTTTTTAATCGTCATTGTGAATGCAAGCCGAATAGCAAATTGAGTTCGCTTAAACTCAAAAAGCATATCGGTTGGTATCATCGGAATTCTCGGAATGAGAACTTCTTCACCTTTGAATTTTCCTCTAAGTATAATTGCGTGTATGTTGCAAAGTTTTGGTTGCTTTAAATTTCGAAGCACGATATCTACTAAGGTAGGCTTCAGCTGTAAGCTGTGCGGTGGTAAGCCAGGTACATCCAAGGAGTTTAAAACTTCAGTTAAATAGTTGATGGCTTCATCTTCGTTTGTTACACAATCAATAGATTTAAAAGAATGCATAGTTTGATTTGATTTTAAACTACATACATATATAGTTTAAATCATCCACATCTATATTTTTACTTGATAAAATTGCCCGTTCACTCAACCAGTCATAATTCTTCCCTTTAGCAATTATGTTGGCGAATACTTTCTTGATAAGCTCTTTTTTTGAAGATACAAAATTACAAAAATTTTGAGGAAACGAAATCAGTCCGTTTGATTCGTCCACGGGAATACGGCCATTACCGATAGTCAACAATTAGTTGGAGAAATCTTGAGCTGCTAATAAGGTAACACATGTCTTCAATTAAGAGCAATGCCCGGTTATGCATCTTTTTTTTCTCCATGTTATTGTTATTGGACCTTCGCTAATGCGAACTAACAACGTGTATTCAAATCTTAAAATTATGTAATTGATATTAGTCCAGTCAGTACCAGACCAAAATTTAGGTTCTTAAAATAAGGTTAATAAGGTTATGCATCTTCGCATTGACTTCAAGAATTGCATTTCTCGAGCTGCCACGATATTTATGGAAAATGACACATTGTCCTTGTATTTGTTCCACAGGTGACTTGGACTTGACGGGAAGCATGTCATTAATGTTCGTATATGCCTCAGCGACTGTCGTATCCCAATGAGTATCGTTTTTAAGCAAATTGAGTTCTTTACATGCAGCATGAAATGTTGGACAGACTATACCATTAACAGTACGTAATGCTGCAAATGATGTTGGACCACGAACATTCACCAGCAACAACCGCAAATAAAACCATTCATCATTCTTCGGATGAACTGAATAAATACGACCAAGAGCATCACTTGAACGCAGATCCGGATGCCCAGGAATCATAGTGCCTTTCTTTCGACGTTAAAATTTTTTGAAGAAGCGTTCCAAGTGTAATACCGTGGCATCTCCGAGTAAAGTAAAGTTTGTGCAAACGGATCGTTTTGACAAACAGAAAAGAAACTTGTCAATGTTGTCGCTGGAGGTATTTCAGCACGTTGAACAATATTTGACGCAGTGAAATATAATCGTTGGCCATTTTCCAGATGCACTGCTAAATGTGCAATAGTGGGATGACATTCGTGAATAGGGAATGAGACTATACGCCAAACCGCCCAACTTGATAACGCGTAATTTCATCGTTGCCATTGGATGTTTGGATGCTAAAAACAACCAATTCGCTGCCTTTCGTGACACATTTGCAGATGTACTTGATCGACTTCACTGAATTAGAATCAACATTGCAAACTGTCTTAAATGATTTGGAAAGAAGTGGCAAATATAGCGCAGTGCAACTGTTGTCAATCACAAAACCGTTTCCTTTTACTTTCTTTGTAATAGTTTGATCGTTGTCATTGGACGATCAACGCCGAAACAGTGGATAACCGTCATTGCCAGTGATAGTTTCCGCCGTCAATTTTCGTGAATAATGTTTGAAACACTTGCCGTCGACCATGCACGGAGATTGGGGGTTGATGGTGCCACACGCTTCATGAATCACATATGTAATTACAACATCATGTAGTTCTGGATCTGTTTCGGGATCAGGAATCTCGGCACTTTTAATATCATCTATCTGGTCTGGTCGAACTTCTCGACAAACCAAATAAGAATATGTGCATGCGGCAAGCCTCGTTTTTGCCATTCTATTGAATACATCCAGCATCGAGTATCTCCGTAACAATATACATATATAATCAGCAAACGAATTTTTTGCCTAAACACACACAATTCACAAAATACTATCCTTAATAGCATGTCAATAACGTTATAAACATGTTTTGTTCGTTTCTTTGATAATTACTGAAAATTACTGACAAAGCGTGAATAGAAAAGCTGAGCCTATCGCATCTTTTATGATGGGAAGCTATTACCAAGAAAAATTTTACAAACAGTTCACTTTATAATGGCTTCATTATTTTGTAGCCCTATCCGCCACTTGTAAATATTTTTTTTATTTTTTTAAATGTTTGTTGTGATTACAAAACAATGTATAGAAAAAAATTGCGTTAATGACTATCTGACAGACAGATTCATCATTGCGTATCCTTGATGCTTAGGGCAAGGCTTGAACTATGTATTGGTTAATTTTGTAGCTTCTGAACTAAAAAAAGATAGAATTATGATTTAATTTACGCTCGACAGGTTTCAAAGTTATGAATGCCATTTTAGTACTTTTTTTGAAATATTAGACCACCAGTGGCGAGACAGGATAAAAAACCATATTTTGAAACGGCTTATATCCACTTTTGTACCTTCGGAACCGAAAAATATAAAAAGGGGCTCAAATTATTTTTTGACAGACAGATGTCGAAAAATATGAATGTAAAATTTTGATAATTTTGATCCTAAGGGGTAAAAAGGAATAAACATTTAGTGGCAATTTTTAGGCTATTTCTGTTACTTTTAAACTAATAAATTAAATTGCGTTCAACTGGTTTAAAAAAAATATAAACACATTTTTGAAGTTTTTTTACAGTTATTGAGGCTTATATAAGAAAGCATTTTTGTTGTATGGAAGGTGCCATACCCATTATTCCCTTTTTCCTATACTCACGTCAATTATGTATATTAGCAAACATAAACATACATAGACAATTTTGAGACTCTAGGTATAAGAATTATTGAAGTACATATAAAAAAATTCCAATTGTATGGGAGGTGTCACACCAAAAAGTTTGGAGGCCTTAGCTGTTACAGTTATTGAGACACACATATAAATATTTCCATGCTATTAGAGGTTCCAAACCCATAATTCACTTCCTGCCTATACTCGTCTTAGTTATGCATATTAACATAATAAAAACCCATATTAAATTTGGAGATTTCAGCTGTTACATTTATTGACATATAAATGTAAAATATATTTTCTTGTAAAGGAGGTGCCACGCCTATTATTATCTTCACGCCCAAACTCAGCCTAATTGTAAGCATGAACATCGTAAACACCTACACAAAATTTGGATTTAACCCATACACAGCTGAATTATGCATATTACTATTATAAACATCTTTACAAAGTTTAAAGAGTTCAACTGTTACAGTTATTGAGATATATAAAAAAGCTATTTTCGTTGTATGGGACATGCGACGCCTATTTATTTCTTTCCGCCCATACAGAGAACAATTATGCATATAAGCACTATAAATATTCGTACGAAGTTTGAAAACTTCAGCTATTACAGTTATTTAGATATATACAAAAAACATTTTCGTTGTATGAGAGGTGCCACGCCCATTTATTTCTTCCCACCCATACAGAGCACAATTATGCATATTGGCACTGTAAGCATCCGTACGAAGTTTGGAGACTTCAGCTATTACAGTTATTGAGATATATACAAAAAACTATTTTCGTTGTATAGGAGGTGCCACGCCCATTTATTTTTTCCCGCAAAAACAAAGCTTAATTATGCATATTATCACTATAAACACCCGTACGAAGTTTGGAGACTTCAGCTATTACAGTTATTGAGATATATACAAAAAACTATTTTCGTTGTATGGAAGGTGCCACGCCCATTTATTTCTTCCCACCCATACAAAGCCTAGGTATGCATATTAGCACTATAAACATCCATACGAAGTTTGGAGACTTCAGCTATTACAGTTATTGAGATATATTCAAAAAACTATTTTCGTTGTATGGGAGGTGCCATGCCCATTTATTTCTTCCAGCCCATACAAAACCTAATTATGCATATTAGCATTTTAAACATCCGTACGAAGTTTGGAGACTTCAACTATTACAGTTATTGAGATATATACAAAAAACTATTTTCGTTGTATGGAAGGTGCCACGCCCATTTATTTCTTCCCGCCCATACAAAGCCTAGGTATGCATATTAGCACTATAAACATCCATACGAAGTTTGGAGACTTCAGCTTTTACAGTTATTGAGATATATACAAAAAACTATTTTCGTTGTATGGGAGGTGCCACGCCCATTTATTTCTTCCAGCCTATACAAAGCCTAATTATGCATATTAGCACTATAAACATCCGTACGAAGTTTGAAGGTTTCAGCTATTACAGTTATTGAGATATATACAAAAAACTATTTTCGTTGTATGGGAGGTGCCACGCCCATTTATTTCTTTCAGCCCATACAAAGCCTAATTATGCATATTAGCACTATAAACATCCGTACGAAGTTTGAAGACTTCAGCTATTACAGTTATTGAGATAAATACAAAAAACTATTTTCGTTGTATGGGAGGTGCCACGCCCATTTATTTCTTCCAGCCCATACAAAGCCTTATTATGCATATTAGCACTATAAACATCCTTACGAAGTTTGAAGACTTCAGCTATTATAGTTATTGAGATATATACAAAAAACTATTTTCGTTGTATGGGAGGTGCCACGCCCATTTATTTCTTCCAGCCCATACAAAGCCTAATTATGCATATTAGCACTATAAACATCCGTACGAAGTTTGAAGACTTCAGCTGTTACAGTTATTAAGATATATACAAAAAAATATTTTCGTTGTATGGGAGGTGCCACGCCCATTTATTTCTTCCCGCCCATACAAAGCTTAAGTATGCATATAAGCACTATAAACATCCATACGAAGTTTGAAGGTTTCAGCTTTTACAGTTATTGAGATATATACAAAAAACTATTATCGTTGTATGGGAGGTGCCACGCCCATTTATTTCTTTCAGCCCATACAAAGCCTAATTATGCATATTAGCACTATAAACATCCGTACGAAGTTTGAAGACTTCAGCTATTACAGTTATTGAGATATATACAAAAAACTATTTTCGTTGTATGGGAGGTGCCACGCCCATTTATTTCTTCCAGCCCATACAAAACCTAATTATGCATATTAGCACTATAAACATTCGTACGAAGTTTGAAGACTTCAGCTATTACAGTTATTAAGATATATACAAAAAACTATTTTCGTTGTATGGGAGGTGCCACGCCCATTTATTTCTTCCCGCCCATACAAAGCTTAAGTATGCATATAAGCACTATAAACATCCATACGAAGTTCGGAGACTTCAGCTATTACAGTTATTGAGATATATAAAAAAAACTATTTTCGTTGTATGAGAGGTGCCACGCCTATTTATTTTTTCCCGCCCATACAAAGCTCAATTCTGCATATTAGCACTATGAACATCCGTGCGAAGTTTGGAGACTTAAGCTATTACAGGTATTGAGATATATACAAAAAAATATTTTTGTTGTATGGGAGGTGCCACGCCCATTTATTTGTTTCCGCCCATAAATAACTCAATTATGCACATCAGTAAATAACTTACCTATACCAAATTTGGAGACTTCAGCTATAATAGATTTTGAGGTATGTGAAAAAAACTGTTCAATTTGTATGGGAGGTGCCACGCCCAGTCGGAATTTCAAAAAATAAATAAGCCTAAAACGCATTCCCAGATATCGGGTATGTCTTTTTTTCAAGTTTCATTAAAATCGGTCCAGCCGTTCTTGAGTTATAAGCGGTGTCACTAACAAAAAAAAAATTGTTCTTTTATATATAAGATTATTTTCATATATTTATATTTTTGTATATGGATGTATAAATGTAAATGATCATATATGCATGTACATATGTATTTAAATGAATTATTTGTTTTATTCTATGTTCCTTGTTTAAATATATAAAATGTGAATTTTATTTTTAACAGGCCTTTTGTTTTAGGCTAACTTTGATATTTTAATGTATCTGTATAAAAATATTATTTCTTTAAAAAATAAATAAAAAAATTTAAGCCAAAAAAATATTTATACATATTTTATTTATACACCAAGGTATTACTAATAAGGTAAATAGAATGTACAATTAATGCGCCCCTAGTAAGCGCTGTTTTAAGCTAAATTTTGCGGGCATTAATATTGTGCTGACCATATTGCATTCTTCTTTCGCTTCATGAGGTCAGTGAATTCTTTGCCTACTAAAAGTTTATGATTTCATTGAATATATCCGGCGCCGAAATAAGCGCTTAAAAGGAAATGCAACTAAGTGGGACATCGCGAACAAATATCATGTCATACGTAAGCAGGTTTGTAAGCCAGTGACACCTTGACATTCCCTTACAAACCTGCTTACGGCGAAGCAGCAGTTTTTGCTGGGTATCTAATAAAATATTGCTTAAAAAAATTGAAATTTTAAAAAAATGTTTGTTTGAATAATAGTTTTTTCTGTGCGATATAAGATAAAAAACAAGTAAGAGCGCTATATTCGGCTGTGCCGAATCTTATATACCCTTCACATTGGTCTTTAAATATACCCAGCCGAGTAATTTTGTACTGCAAATAATATAATAAAAAACATTGTGCGAGTTTTAAAGAAAAAATAACAAAATTTTAACGTTCGTATGAATAATAGAAATAGATGAAGAAGATTTGAGGTCGAGAGTTTTAAAAGTTTTCGACATTATTCATATTTGAAGGTTAATAAAACTTGTTAAATGTCTAGTCCCCCTGCTCTTCTCCAACTTTTTCTCCAAAATGTATGAATTATTTGATTATTACTTTTTGTAGAATATTCGAAGTCGATAGCTGTTATAGTTTCCGAGATATAGCGTATCGAATATTTTATAATAGTTGTCGATTTGTATGGGAGCTACCCCTTTTTTTGCCCCCACTCAAAAAAATTTTTCTTTAAAGCGTAGCCCTTATGGCCCAATTACTTTTTGTAGAACATTTCATTTCGATATCTGTTATAGTTTCCGAGATATAGCGTATCGAATATTTGATAATAATTGTCGATTTGTATGGGAGCTACCCCTTTTTTTGCCCTCACCCAAAAAATTTTTTCTTTAAGGCGTAGCCCTTTGCGTGCAATTACTTTTTGTAGAACATTTCATTTCGATATCTGTTATAGTTTCCGAGATATAGCGTATCGAATATTTGATAATAATTGTCGATTTGTATGGGAGCTACCCCTTTTTTTTGCCCCCACCCAAAAAATTTTTTCTTTAAAGCGTAGCCCTTTGCGTGCAATTACTTTTTGTAGAACATTTCATTTCGATATCTGTCATAGTTTCCGAGATATAGCGTATCGAATATTTTATAGTAATTGTCGATTTGTATGGGAGCTACCCCTTTTTTGCCCCCACTCAAGAAAAATTTTCTTTAGATCGTAGCCCTTATGGCCCAATTACTTTTTGTGGAACATTTCATTTCGATATCTGTTATAGTTTCCGAGATATAGCGTATCGAATATTTGATAATAATTGTCGATTTGTATGGGAGCTACCCCTTTTTTTGCCCCCACCCAAAAAAATTTTTCTTTAAGGCGTAGCCCTTTGCGTGCAATTACTTTTTGTAGAACATTTCATTTCGATATCTGTCATAGTTTCCGAGATATAGCGTATCGAATATTTTATAGTAATTGTCGATTTGAATGGGAGCTACCCCTTTTTTTGCCCCCACTCAAAAAATTTTTTCTTTAAGGCGTAGCCCTTAGCGTGCAATTACTTTTTGTAGAATATTTCATTTCGATATCTGTCATAGTTTCCGAGATATAGCGTATCGAATATTTTATAGTAATTGTCGATTTGTATGGGAGCTACCCCTTGTTTTGCCCCCACCCAAAAAATTTTTTCTTTTAGGCGTAGCCCTTTGCGTGCAATTACTTTTTGTAGAATATTTCATTTCGATATCTGTCATAGTTTCCGAGATATAGCGTATCGAATATTTTATAGTAATTGTCGATTTGTATGGGAGCTACCCCTTGTTTTGCCCCCACCCAAAAAATTTTTTCTTTAAGGCGTAGCCCTTTGCGTGCAATTACTTTTTGTAGAACATTTCATTTCGATATCTGTTATAGTTTCCGAGATATAGCGTATCGAATATTTGATAATAATTGTCGATTTGTATGGGAGCTACCCCTTTTTTTGCCCCCACCCAAAAAATTTTTTCTTTAAGGCGTAGCCCTTTGCGTGCAATTACTTTTTGTAGAACATTTCATTTCGATATCTGTCATAGTTTCCGAGATATAGCGTATCGAATATTTTATAGTATTTGTCGATTTGAATGGGAGCTACCCCTTTTTTTGCCCCCACTCAAAAAATTTTTTCTTTAAAGCGTAGCCCTTAGCGTGCAATTACTTTTTGTAGAACAGTTCATTTCGATATCTCTTATAGTTTCCGAGATATAGCGTATCGAATATTTTATAACAATTGTCGATTTGTATGGGAGCAACCCCTTTTTTTGCCCCCACCCAAAAAATTATTTCTTTAGGGCGTAGCCCTTTGCGTGCAATTACTTTTGGTAGAACATTTCATTTCGATATCTGTCATAGTTTCCGAGATATAGCGTATCGAATATTTTATAGTAATTGTCGATTTGTATGGGAGCTACCCCTTTTTTTGCCCCAACCCAAAAAATTTTTTCTTTAAGGCGTAGCCCTTTGCGTGCAATTACTTTTTGTAGAACATTTTATTTCGATATCTGTTACAGTTTCCGAGATATAGCGTATCGAATATTTGATAATAATTGTCGATTTGTATGGGAGCTACCCCTTTTTTTGCCCCCACCCAAAAAATTTTTTCTTTAACGCGTAGCCCTTAGCGTGCAATTACTTTTTGTAGAACATTTTAAGTCGATAGCTGTTATAGTTTACGAGATATAGCGCATAAAATATTTCACCAAATTTGTGCAATTGTAGAAAAAATACCCCTTCCCCTGGTCCTATCTGAAAAAATTTTTTCCATTATTTAGGTCCCTTCTTTAGGAGTATCCGTGCCAAGTTTTGTGGCAAGAGTGACTATACTTACTGAGATATATAGGGATATATGCACCGATTTTGTCCTAAAAAAAATGGGTTACTCTGGGTTTTCGCTTATATCTCGGTCAATTGTGAACCGATTTTGCTGATTTTAAATAGCGATTGTTAGCGGGATATTTGTGATCGTTTGACACCATTAACTGGTCTGTATCTTTTTATTTGACTCCGGAAACTTGATTTCAACAGACGGACAGACGGACAGACGGACAGACGGACAGACGGACAGACGGACAGACGGACAGACGGACAGACGGACAACGCTAAATCGGCTTCCCTATCTATAAGGATCCAGAATATATATACTTTATGGGGTCGCAAATGAATAATAAAGAAATTACAAACGGAATGACAAAGTGATATATACCCTATCACTATGTGAAGGGTATAAAAATTTATACAGATGTGGAAAAGCATCTGTCTAAAGTGCCCCGCAGAGATCGTCCCAACCCTAATCTTAGTTGAAGAAATGCACGCACCATCTTAGAAATTCTCTAAAGACATGTAGAACAGCCTTATTTAAGGACAACTCATAACGTCAAGATATGGCTTTTTAAGCAAATTATTTTCTACAGCGTATTTATCTAATAGTAGGTCTTTAAGGACCCGTTGTCACAAGATTCAACAACTTCCCGCTAATTTAGTAAATTACATTGGAAGAGATAATTATTCCTAGAAACTATTACGAAAATGTTCTTGAGACAACAGTATCCCTTATCACCAATTTGGCTTTAGAAGAAATAAAAAAACCATTGGACAATTGGTACTGGTTATAAAAAAGCTTTTCAGAAGCAAAATAAATACTCTGCCCTTTAATTAATATCTCTCAAGCCTACGCCAAAGTTTGTGTGGAAACCAGTCAAACCAATTCAATGTGAAATCTTCAGTTAACTTTGTTTATCTTTTACGAAACTACATATCCGGCCAACATCGTTAAGGAACCCACGCAAGTTTCCTAAAGCTAAAAGAGGCTGGTGTAACTCAAGGAAGTATCCGGAATAATCGCGACCGTTTGCAGAGCAGACATGCCATTAAACCGTCGAAATTTAATAATGATACTAATGTTCTCATCATGAAGATTCTTAAGAGACCTTGACTAATTACAACATCATATCATTTAAGTAAAGAAATCGGCAAAGCTATGTAGAATACAAATTACTAAACATAAACGCACCCATGTAATTTTTATTTTGCCCAGACGGTCTTGAAAATAAATTGAATTCTGCAATTTGCTTATCATTTTTAGAACTAAGATATCTTTAACTAAAAACCTGTTTTTAAGCTATCCAAATAATTGGCATCAAAATCAAAGTTTATGATTGATGCTGTGAAAGACCTAAAATAGATAGAAAATCTAACACATAAAACGACCCTCGCATTCAACTTAAAAGGGGCAAATGTTATAAAACAACGCACAAAAATTCGTTTACAAAAAGGAAAAAATTATGCTTCCTTTTACACACACGTTAAAATCAGGCATCCAACTAACCAGCACAACAAAAGAAAACAAACTCAACCCTTTTAACACGATTATTTGTCTATAACTGTGTATTCTCAAAGGTTATTACATCATCCTTATTACCTCAGTATCTCTTACATGGCCTCTACCCACAGGCGCCGCTACCATCATCATCATCACTGCCATTGTCATCATTAAGATAGAATAAAGTGGAATAAAACAAAATAAACTCATACCAAGCGTTAAAGTTACCACGTGAAAAGTCAGACACTTAGTTGTCATAAATTATAAACCCAAACAAAGAAGGCAGGAAATGTTGAGAGAAAGCTAAAAGAAAACTTGCACTTTTTGATATTAAGGACAATAGAAAGACCAAACGAGTAAACGATGATACGATAGATACACCTACACAAACACATAATTTTAAAATCTTTTGGACATGCAAACATTTTCACAATAACCCTGAACTGAAATAACTAAGGCCAAGTACTTACAAGATTTACAAGAATATTAGAAATAATTTTTGTTCTAAAACTTTTTACGCGAAAAAAAAAATAAATAAAAGAAATTTAAAATACACACTTAGATACTAAGTTTGTGAAATATTAAAAAAACAGCAACAAAATGAAGGACTAGCAAAGAAAGCAAAGAAGTCTGGTGGTGAGTTATTGAAAAGTGCAGAACACAAATGAGTCTGAGGTCTTTGGAGTAACAGTGGGGAACATGAAAGGGAGTTCGGATAGTTTTGATGGACCTAAAGTATACTTTTATTTTACACATGTATAAAAAAGATTGTAAAAATTGATTATTAACAATTGAGAAATATTTAAGATACTCTTATTTAAACTAAATAAAACTGCTAAACTAATTGTATGTACTATGGCCCCAAAAGGACTTTGAGTCACTCCTACTTTGTCTAAAGTCGTTCCTTGACCTGCCGCTTTACCTCTAAAACTGTTAATCAGTTATGACGCTTAATACTAGGATTTTCATATTTGCGTTTGTTAAATTTAAAATTCAATATAATTGAGTTGTTATACGTAGATTGAAAAAGTAACACCCTCGTCAAACTAGACTTATGTACTTCAAACTCTTTTCTAATAATTCAGTGCACAAATAGGCCGTAAATCTTTAGTGTCAATACAGACTTTATTAATATGATTTGAGTGGTATTTTGAAACATGTCAGGACACGTTTTTGTTTGCTTAATTTAGGCTTTCACAGTGGGCACAATTTTTTTTTAAATAAACCGCACTCAGGGAATAGCCCTTATACATGCATTGCATGGTGTTGGTCTCAGGAGATAAGGTTATGGAAAGGATGATATAGAGAGAAGTATTTGTGGACATTTGGTTTAAATTTCTCGATAATAACTGTGGCAGGAAGAACATGTTTTAGTAGTTTATTTCATATACGGACTGTGCGACTAAGGAACGAATTTTCTCTGTAATGCGTAGTGTGGTTTACTGACCAGTCAACCACAAATGGATGTGATCTTCTTTCTTTGGAGCACATTTCATTTTAGTGTCGATAGAAAATGGAATTAGCTTCCACATTGCTACGATGTCACCGATAAGTACCTTCGACCGTGCCTGCGCGTGGTCAAGTATCTCCAAAATAGACTCAATAGACTCAAAATAGATCAGGTAGTTTAAAGTAATTTCTACATTGGTTTAGAAATCAAAACACTTAGATGCTTCTTCTGACACAAAAAAAAACAATTTTTTAATAACTTTTTCCATCTAACAGACAGCGCACTGGATTTTCATGCCCCGAAAACGAAAATTTTCCATCATACTCTTCCTTATAGCCGCAATCTCTGAGGAGCTAGGCCTTTAGCCAAATGAGTATAAATGGCATATGCTGCTGTCGCCTGTAAAGGATTAGAAAGGATTGGAAGTCCAATTTTGAAAATATTTAGGTTACATTATGATAGGTTAGGTAAGGTTGAATATCGGCTGCGGGAGTAATAAAGAAATGAGGTGCAGAACACTTGAGTTCGTTTTCCTCGTTACCTTTGTGATACCTGGGGAAAAATCTAACTGTTTCATAATTGGCTGTAATAATTGCCATTGATTGCTTATATATATTTTTTTTAATTCAAGTATGTATGTATCTTCAGCTTTAATTATAAGAATAATGACTTATAGCATGAAATAAATAGTTCCCCTTTGGTACAATTTCAATTAAAACGTTCTCGAATTTTTTTTTAAGTTTTCAAAATTAATCCAAAGTAGTTGTCAACTTAAGAAAAAGTTTAAGAAAACTACGAGGTCGCTTTAAGGCTCTAAAAAAAATCAAAATATTTTTTTCGAAGTTTTGATAAGGAATAGCAGGATTTCGGTCTTAAGAGTCAAAAAGAAAAAATACTTGAAAAGTCACTTATATTGGAAAGATGATTGAAATATTAGATATCCCTTCTTTAGCTCGTTCGCACTTATGTAATCGCCTTGGGCATGTCATCTCTTATTTTTTTTTCGTATTTCTAGTAAAAAATCATATTACTCAGCAAAATCAAAATATCTAAATCAATCTTTAAATTATCTCTTTACCTTCTTGACCTTTAACCTACCGCTAATTTTGTCGTTCACTCTAAAGTACTTGGAAGAGAATCACAAAATTGTTATTTTATATGATAATGCGACACATCGTAAAAGGCGTTTAAGACATGTACCTTTTTTCGATGCGATATCTTTTCGCAAGTTGTAGAAACTAAGTACAGGGCTAAGATACTACAAGCGAACTCGTTAAAGGATTCGTTATCAACTACGTCGAAGTGCTACGGAATCCATTTAACGTTAAAGATGCCAATAATCTTACCACTGGTTTTTCCACAGTTTCCTTACCAGCATAGACCTGATTTAATGCACCTTCAAAGTCCTAAGCGCCGCCCAATCGTCAACATAAATAGCGGCCAAAATATTACTCAAACCGTAGGCAATCTTATGTTTTCTTCCGTCCTGGTTCTGTTTCTTAGATCTGTCAGTAAAGACTGCCTCCTCTCATACAGCCTATCAGATTCCAATCAACAAAACCTATAAGGGACTATTATCGTTTATGTTCCTTTATAACCAACCACCATGACCATATGGTCAGTTCTAAATACGCTAATAAACTAAGAACCTAAGAACCAAGTTTCTTGAATATTCCCAGTTTTGGCACGCTTAGGGCCATTATTACAACTTCGCGTTAGCTTAAAGTGAGATTTTATCGCTTGAATAAAAACATTTTCATTATTACAACTTTCTTTTAACTTAAAAATGAGCGATAAATTAAAGGCAAGTTCGTCTTGGCGGTAAGTTTTACAAGGAGGATTTATGTTTAAGTTACCATATTTTTTTATTTTAATATGGTAGCACTATCCGTTACACAATTTTTGCTTTTCAAAATGTAAACAAAAGTGCGTCGTTGCCACTACAATCTTATTACTCCTTCAAAAGTAGTCGGTAATTGCTAACGGTATTGCCACACAATAAGAAATATGTATTTAACTTTACCGGCAAGTTGTAATAATGGAAATTTGCTAACGGCCACTTTATCGCCATGTTCTGTTAACGCTACCATTTACTACCGCCAACTTTGTCGCCAACTTGTAATAATGGCCCTTAGTCGGGCAAAGCTTCTTGCTGACACTCCCATTACTCAGTAACTAGTGTTAGTGTTTTTGAATATATTTAAAATATGAGAGATAATTTCCAATTAAAAACTTTTATTTATAATTAACCTTATTTGTCATTGTTTAAAAGAAACCCATTTGTTTTCTGTGAGATTGGTAAGACGATACTGCTAGCAATTACAGAAAGAAAGTATAAAGTCCAATTATTATAACATTGAAAAATCGCATTAAGAAATAAGTTCCTAGAATGCATCGCTTCATGTGTCTTTGACTACTAACAAATGCTTTTTAAAAACAATTGTTTGAACTTAATTTAGACCCTATTTGGTTCACCCTTATAGTTCACAATTCTCTTTTATACATTGTATAAAACTTAAATTTTCGTATTTCTGCTGCCATTAATTTCGATGAATATTTGGCTACACCTACTTTCAATTCCATAAAAGAAAAATTTTTGTAGAAAACTTCCCCTAAGAACCCCACTGTTCATTAAAAGATTTATGAGTATTTTTGCAAAAAGCAATAACATGTTTTAAGAATGAAATAAACTTTAAGGATGTGCTGGTGCCACCACTGCAGTGTATGTTTATAGAGTTAAAAAAATAATAAAAATAATTTGTTTAAAGGAGAAAAAAATCTATTCTAACCCTCATAATTTTGGCACAAAGAAATATGAAAGCACTTTTTGTTATCTCATAATCTGCTATATATGTTTATTCATACGGCAAGGAATTTGAAAATTTATGTTTTTCAAGAAACGTCTGCTTATTTTTGAAATTAAAAAAAATCTAAAGAAGGCAGCAAAACAACCCGTTTAACTTTCTCCCCCATTTTGTTTTGAATTCAAACTATCAAAATAATATCATAAATTAGAAACAAATTAAAACAAGTACAAACGAATAAAAGTACTTGTACTGAGAACTACAAACTTTCTATGATATGTAAAACGTAAGAAATTCAACTTTCTATTTGGGTAAAAGCAAAAAAGAAGGCAAAATCTAGAAACTCTAGACTGGTGAATAAACAACATAAAAGGACCTGCCTAAAAATTTCAAAATAAGTGAAATAAGAATTTTGCTTAAGTACCTCAAGAATTTCTTCTTAAATTTGCTTCGTTATTTTTTGCAACAATCAGTAGAAAAATATTATTTTTAGCCAGGATTTTACTAAGAAATTATTGTTATTTTTCCATTAAAACACGTGCAGGATTCATGCTTTCCTGCGTTATTTGTTTGGTTTCTGCCATAAATAAACAATCATTGAAATTGATTTCGTAAATGTTTATTTTAACATTAAGAACATAGAAACAATTTTAAGGGGTGTAACAGGCAATAGAAAATTTGTTTTAAAAGAAGTGGTTATAAGCGAGCGAAATTATGGGCTTCAAAAAGTATGATTTTATTTGCGAACGAAGCTGAATCATGCAGATTAAAAAAAATTTGTCGTGAACATGACCATGAGTATCAAACACTTTTCTAAGAATAAACATTTTTTTACCGCAAACAAGCTAAATTATTTTTTAACTTTTTACCTTAAATAATTGCAATTTAGATTTAAATTTGCAACTAGCAGATTAAGGTTAGTTCAGAGAGGGAAAGAGATAGAAAAATTATATTTCTACGCGTTAACAATAAATGTTATTACCCGTAGCGTTAAAAAGGCAGCAATAGTAGATAAAATTACGTAAAAACCATAGAAAAATATTATTTTGAAAGCTTTTTTGCCTTATCTTTTTATTTGTTGCTTTTATCCTTCTCACCTGACCCGGCAACCCTTTGCCAATTTCGGGGCTCTCTCAAAGCTATGTAATAAACATTTTTTTTAGCTTTTGATCAACACTGGCAAGTCAATGTGGTAAATACAGGAAAATGTTAAATAATTTTTAAAGGCTGACAGATATGTTGAAAATTATCTTTTTGCCCACCCACGTCTGTTGAAAAAGATACTTTCGTGCAGCTTGATCGGGCAGCAATGGTGCGCCAGTTGACGTGCTTTTTTGAAGGAAGAATCGAGGCGTTGTTTGCGGCACGTTGTTGATTTTTTCACTGTCAAAAAATACCTAACCAAACGCATAGTTAACTTTATTTAACAAATTTTGTTGGCAGCTAAACAATTATAATTCAACATGATAAATTGAAATTGGAAAAGTCCAATAGAACAAAGCCTAGATTCCTACATGATAATAACGATCGGCTAGTAGCTTTAATTTATTATTCTAATTTAACAAAAAAATCTGTGCAACAAAATTATACTTCCTACAGTAGCCTGAAAAAAGCTTTCAAGATTGTAGCCAAGGAATCAGAAGACGAAAAGTAAAAGAATTGACCAATGCCGTTGGTAATGACCACCTCGTAATAAGAGTTGAAGCACAGATGCGATACTTTGAGAGGCGTAATTCAGCCAGATTAGCGACGAAATTAGAATTAGCTTCACCAGGTAGGGATACTGCTATTAAAAAATTATGATCGAAAGCCGAAGTAGCAAAAAGCCTTATAGAAGATGAAGCTCTGGCTGTGATTTTGGATTTATATTTGTCTTTTAATAAGTTTCGAATGCTTAAACAACATAGAAATCATTTTGATCGAGCCTTATATTCCTGTTATTAACTAAATTAGATCCCAAAAGAGCTGTGCTACCCGAAAAACATAACAGTTACCGAGTCGTATACTGAAAAAAATTGCAGTCGTTAATAGGCCACAAGGTTTAAAGGCTATATGCGGGTTGCTGTGACTATTTAAAGAGCCATATAGGGGCAGGCAAAGAAATTTTTGAAATTTTTAAATGGGATGTGATTGAGCTTATCAAAGTATTTATAAGTAAAAATGGCATTTCTTTCGCGCCAACACAAATGTACTTAATTAATTAACATGAAGAGAAAATTGTAGTATATTAAGGCCCCACGCACAATTCTTCACGTTATTGTCGCTCAGTTTTTGCAAAAGAGACTACTAATTTGATAAGAAGTGAGGTACTTCATGGTATTAAGGAACAAATAGCAAAACTGCTTTCGACTGCAGTCAGTCTTATTACAAAAAATATTTACCATACTGTTTACATAAAACCGAAATTAGTGAGAGATCAGGCGAACCGAGAACACCGCCTTCAGAATATCGGTTGTGGCTTGCGCAGTGTGTGCGGATGCTCCATTAATTGGAAACCACATGCCCAAGAGTCCTAATTCGTTCAATTTCGACAGAAAAGACTCGGCTAACAAGGCATTTGCGCATACGGTTCACTGTTGTCGTTTGGTCATCAGAGTCCCCGAGAGAAAAAAATTGCCCGATGAATCCTCCAGCATGAACAGCGCACCTTGCAGTCACTTTGAGCGGTGAAATGGATCTTTGTGTACCACTCGTGGGTCTTCGGTCCCCCAGAAGCATTAGTTTTGCATGTTCACCTATCCTTTGAGGTAGAAATGAGCCTCATCGCTTATTATGATTTTAGTCGAAAAATCGTCCACTTCTGCCGCGAGAGTGAGGATGGCTTGAGCGTAGGTTACACGCGTTTGGCGGTCGACAGACAACAGCTACTGCACGGATTGGACCTTGTACATGCGCAGAATTTTGACGAAAATTCGCCTTAGGGATGACCGTCTGGTAGAGAATCGCGAGGCACGGCGTCTGGTCGATGCTTCTGGCGACAGCTTGACTTCTTCGCCCAAAGCGGCGATATTCTCAGCGGAATGGGCGATCCGGGGCCGGTGACTCTTGGCATTATCTCGTGTAGTCCTATACTCTTAAAAATTGGCGGCTAAATGGCGCAGTGTTTGCGCAGTCAGTGCCAGACGATCGGGAAATCAGCAAGGGAATTGAAGCTGCGCCAACACCACAGACGAATTGCTATACAAAAAAATAGCTACGATTATTCCACTTCCCTGGGGAATGTATCGCTTCATGGCTTGTTCACTTGTATTCTACATCTGTCTAGTTAACAAATAACAAAACCGATTTGACATTGGCAGCTATTTGCAAAAATAAGAGCATCTTTTCATAGGGCGATTTCTTCTTGTCCATTTTGTACATATTTTACAGATAGTCTATCGGACTTCCTGATGTTTTTCCTTATGACGTTGACCACTTTCCTAGATTCGTCAGTAAAAACAGCATATTCTTTGTGAAAACTTACGGATGCCAACCAAGAATTCTTTCAAGGGCTTGTTACCGACGATGTTCTTTTGAAATTCCTGGACGTTGTCTTCCATAGTATAAACGCTCGCTTCGAGTCCACCTATAACTTTAAGTTAAACATGCATATTTTTTTAAGACATATTTACCAATTTTTCAGGCTTTAAAAAGAAACTCTTTGTCTGACTTAGCTTTTTGCCGTCATTACTGTTCCCAGTGCATAAAAGATTTCATGAGCAGAATGACACTCAGTGTTACTTGAAGTAAACTTTTAATGGTAGAAATTATGCCAGGTAAAACACACTTTGAACCTAAGTCCAAATCTCTTTTAACAGCTTTGGTTTACTACCATCAATGGATATTCAAACGTTAGAATGGAAGTAGCAACTGTTGCTTTAATCTATTTTGCTGCAGTTGCTTGTCACCCCCCCAGATATTTTCTATAGAATTTCTGAGTCCTTTCATAACCCTCTTGTTTTATCTTGTTTGATATTCTTTCATGATAACTTGTTACCGCAAACAATCCAGAAATATTTACCTATAGTTGGTAGTTACCAACCCACTCAATTTTGTTTCAAAATTTAAAAATTTTGACTTTGTACTTCCGGAAAAAGAAAACTTATTTAAAATCTTTAATTTAATAAGCCAAACCACTTTTGCACTTTGAAAATATATTCAAAAACTGCTGGTTAAGGCATTTTTAATTTAAACAAAGTTTTTATACATATTCTATACATCCTTACCACTTGAGGAATTAAAGTTTTCTAGACACTCGCCGGAACTAAGTATTAAGTATTAAAGCTTATAATTTTGTAGTATGAAAATTGTGGCAGTTGTTAACTATCCTACACACTTACTTATGTACGTATTATCGCACTTACAAACATGTTGCAAGCAACAACAATAGCAAATCTAATAATCTCGATTTAACAATGAGCTCTTTTTATCGGAAAACCAACATAAATCTTAGCAAACACTCGAAAATTAAATAAATTTCAAAAGCATACGCGTGCTGCACGCATTAGATTCAAACAAATACACTCGCAAGCAAATACTTACGTATAAGAGAATGAACTGAAGTCTCGTAAATTTTGCCAAAAGTGGTAAATTAATACTGGCACATTTCGAACATGACATATGCAAATCAGAAATCACTAAACGAATACGTACACACGTCCAAACAAATTTTGGTTACACTGTATGCAGGAAAATTGATATTAGAAAGTATGTATGAGTGTATGTGTGTGTGCGTGAGTGAAGGATGCAAGAAAATGTTTTACCCCTGTTGATTTTACAATTACTGTAAGAATTTCTTTACATTCATTTTATTATATTTGCTTTGTTTAGTACTTTTCACTTTAAATTTTAATAAAGTGATGATTTGGTTGCAGGATTTTTTTTGTCTGGATATAAATTTCTCACACTTAAGGATTAGGGAGTATTAGAGATATTTTTTTATGAGGGTGGCAAACGAAATATTAAAAGAAATAATGTTCAAACCAATTTGGTAAAAAAGTTATTATTTTCAAAAAAGGCAAATTAAGGTTTTAAAAAATTTTTAGTTTTGAATTTTATACACTTAAGGTTTTTAAAGAGTAAACTTTGATTTTATTTTAAGATCAATGGAAACCCCTTAAATATTTATTGAAATTTATTTTAATTGGAATAAAAATGTTAAATTTTTTTAACCACTCACGTTAACGCGCTTTAAAACAAGCGCTTTATTGAACAACCCCATTTTTCTAAGCAGCCATTCACTGTTGACTCCCCATGGCTTTTTGACTGTTATCCCATGGCTCGCATTACATTATTGTGGAGTTATTTTTATCATAAACTTTTACATGATTATTAAAATAATAATAATAATTTTGGCAAATAACACATATTTTCTCTATATTTGCTCTTGTGTTAGAAATGTATACATTTGCAACCCACTCATATGAATAAGAAACATACGAGGAGTGAAAAAGGGAAAATATTTCATAGAAGTACAGCAAATACATGAGTTAAAAAATGTATTTGTTGAACACAAACATAAGCAGAGCACATCCTCTTAAACCATTTTCTTTGTTAAACTTGGTATTCATCTCATTACATTGTTGTTGTTTTTGGTTATTCAATTTTCATTGTTTATCAATTTTATGCTCATTTTCAATCAGAAGAGGTTTTAGATTTCTATTTTCATATTTTGTGTTTTAATTTTTGGTACCGATATTTACACCATTTGAAATTGTGAAAATATTTTTTTAGAAGATTGTGAAAGTTATATTTTTGCATATGTATGGGTATGGCTTAGTCTAAAATTTTCATAATTTAAATTTTGTAATCAAATGTGAAAACTCTTAGAGGACGCAAATTGTTTTATGTAAATGCGTGTGAAAACAAAAACTTGTCAAAATATGTTTTAGTGTTAAATGTGTTACACGATATTGATAAGGCCAATATGTAGCTTCAACAGGACTGTTAAAACAAATTCAACTGCATAAGACATTTCGAGATCGTTAAATCTCTCGTTTTGGAGATTACAGTTAGCATTCTAGATCCTGTAATTTAATTATTGGAATTCCTTTATCGAATTATTTGAAATCCCAAGTATTTGCAACAAGTCTGCAGTTACCATATTATTAAAGGAGGAGATTCAACGCCATATCAGCGAAATTCTATCATATTTATGCAAAATGGTTATGGAAATTTTCAAATAACAAGTGTGTCTTTTTACGTGCAAGGCCGTGAAAGCCATTTGACCGATGTTCCATAAATAAAACGTTATTTTCTATATGATTCAAATATTGCGTCAATTTTGGGGCAACGTCATTAGCGTTATAAAAGGATTGCAGTTAATCGTAACAATGCGTGGATAAATTTCATTCACAACTGAAAGCCTACTATTTGAAGTTATCTAAACTTCTTATATAAAACCTTTAATCTCTCGTAGATATCACCGGCCAATTGCCAAACATACGCAGCCTTATGGAAAACACTAGTCAAAGAAAATTTAATTGCCGAAAGTGTAACTAAAGGTATTACGAAGAGAGTTAAATTATTTATCACATGGCACATTGGCCAAAAATCCATTTTTTCTGGCCAAAATGTATTTTTTTATTGTCTTTTTTTGCACTTTTTAGTTTTTCATGACATTATCAACACTTTAAATTACCAAAAAAAATATTTTGTTTTTATATACCGTTATTTACTGTTAATGTGTACAGCGACAAACGTACAAATTTTCCATATTGTTGAACATTTTATAGCGAGCAGTGAATTTGAAGTGTTTGGTCGAATGATAATTGAGAAATAAAAAAAAGAAAATTTTATTAAAATATTTATGGACTATCAAGGTAAAAGAAAGTATTTATAATATATCTAAAGAATATTTAAAAATATAATAGCTAGATTTAAAAAAACTTGCATTTTCTGAAGGCATATAAAAAAATATTACAAAAATGTTTTTTTCGAATTATTTATAACATTAAAAAAAATGTCCGAATTTGTCCGGTGCGAAACAAAATATCCGAAAATACTTATGGTATATAGAGTATTAATATGCAAATATATCCTTCAATTTTTTTCAATTCTTAAAAATAAATCATTTTTTCTTAGGTAACGTTAGCATCAAAAATGCCAATCTTTTTAACATATGGCTGCAAAATTTTTCAAAAAAGAGGAAAAAGGGAGCTCTTTTGAAAAATATTATTAAAACAATCGGCGGAAATACTCTTCTGATGAGTATAATAAATACTTACAAAAAAATGCGCCTTTTTGTAATAAGTTTGGGCAGAAGTGGCGAGAAAGTTACAGTTCCTTAAAATATTTTATGGCCCGAAATGAAAACGCTCTTACATCTGAAGTAATTTTCAAAATATATAAAATGCAAACAGATGTCCCATGTTCTTCAAGAGCTGGTCGGCCAAGCTTACCATATTCAGAAATGTCCGAGCGCATCAAAAGAAGGGAAGCGACAGGCCTTCCATCATTAAAGCAAAATGAGACAGATTTAATAATTAATGCGGCATGTAGCTCAGCTCGAAAAAAGGGGAAAAATGGTTTAGCTGCTGTTTCAAAAATAAAATTTAAAGTTCAACGCGTCCATCTGAAATCAGAAAGTTATGCTGTAAAAATTCCAAAGATCCTGTTTAACTTTCTGACTAGGAAGCTCTTGCATTTCTTTTTGAAAACGACTTCTAATATTCGCATGGAGAATATAGATACAAAGAAATTGCAACATATTTTTACCCTATTATAGACTTTTGACAGTGAAAGCTCTTTGTAGGCCAAGCAATATATTTGTAAGTGACAAAATACCTTTACAAATGATGTTGCAACATACTGCAGCAAGAATTGTAGAATCGCAAAAAGAAGTAATTTTAGGTGTAATGAATATTGAAAATAGAGCACTTATTTTGTCAGAATTATTCTTAAGTTATGGATTTGACGGTAGTAGTGGCCAAGCTCAATTTAAACAAGTTTTTAAATATTCAAGCTCACCTCAAAAAAAAAATTACAACCTCTTTGCAACCACTGTAATACCATTAAAATTAATCGATACTTCAGGAAAACCTTTATGGTGTAATATTACTCCTCAATGAACTAGATATTGCAGGCCATTAAAGCTAGACTATTTAATAAGTATTTTATTTACAATTAATATTTTTTTTAAATTTTTATGTATTGTATTGACTAAAACATGTTAATCCTATCTAATATATTTTCATTTGAAGCAAACAAATATGTCTGTCTTAAACAAACTTGAAGGTCCTTAGGCATACATAGGATTTTAATAATTTTTTTTAATATTTAATGCATAAATTTCATATATTCGATAAAACATTGTTACAGTAATTCACAATAACTTATTTATTAACAAAATAAATTGATATATTTTACAAAAATATTTTTGGCCAAAAAAAATTTATTTTTGACCAACGTGCATGGGCTTAAAATGTTACATATTGTGCGATACTCGCACCAGTAAAAACACGTGATGCAACCATTTCGAGAGTTAAGTAGGTAAGAAAACGGACTTCTTCGAACGAAGAGGACTTGAAAGATGGCAATGCGAGAAGATTGAGAAATATGAAAATAGAAGCGAAATCAGAAAATTCTACCAGTCGGTAAAACATTAATCCAAAGACTCGCCGAGTGGCATAACTTTGGGTTGAGATGAACATAGAAGTATAATGACCGAAACGCTGAGAAAGCATTTTAAAGCTGATAAACAGTTGAAGAATCATGTGAGAAACACAACCCAAAACCTTTATCTTTAATGATGAAGTTGAATGTCCAAGACCTAAACCATTAGATTGAGCAGCAACTGGGTGAGGAAATCAAGGCTGCAGGAATCAAGGAATATATCGTCAATTAGTTTATGTCATCCGGAAATGTGAAAGCACATCCCATTCTTTGACCCCAGCATGCTTAGTCCGATGCATAAAAAGGGAATTAGTCTCCTAGTTATGGCTTATAAGATGTATTATCTGGCATTTTGTGTAAAAAATTAAGGCCCAAACTGGGTATAACCTATTTAGTGAGTGTGTGCACATAAAAGTGTGCCTCCGAAACGCCGATAAGAGAAAATATGTTTAAGTCATGCCGGCGTATTAATTTATGTTCGAAATTTCGTACAAACTCTTAAAAACAGACACGTAGTTAAATTAGCAAGCAACCAAATACCACACGATGTATATGAGATTGTAATTGCCGAATGAACTGTGAACTCTATATGCTTTATGCAGACGATAACGTAGTCAGGCACATCGGCAAGGTATATTTTGTTTTGCCGCCATTTTAGTAAATATACCAGCAAAAATTAATCGAGATTTTGTAAGCAGTACATACTTTTTCTAGTTTACTAATGCTCTTCGCAGCAAGCACTTATCTTTTTCCTTAATAAATGCAATACTGTATGGCAGTAAATGTAAAACTTTTACTCTGAAGAGCATACTAAAAAGGACTACTGTAGGGCAGTGAGTAAAATTAATTTTTCGTCATGTAACGAACATTAAAACACGACAAAACTTTTATTTCGATGACGCAATAAATTTCAACAACTAAAGCAGCACCAAAGTTACATTAATTAAGCGAAATAAGCGCTTTACACGAAATGTAACTAAGTGGGACATCTAGAATAAATATCATGACATACGTAAGCAGGATTGTAAGTTTTGTCATCTTGATATTTCCTTACAAACCTTCCTACGGTGAAGCAGCAGTTTTTGCTGGGATTAGTCTTGACAGAAGAAGAGTAAATAAATTATGGAAAAATATTCAGTAAACTAACGTGTTTTAATCGTTAAAGCATAAGATCCCGATTTTAATGAAAAAATCATAATAAATGACTAAGCACATATTCATTTGAACGGATATGTAAATAAACAGAAATGTCGGTTCTGGGTAATGAAAAACCCTCAAATTATTCATCGGTAACCTCTGTATGTATAAAAATATACAGTCTGGTGTGCGATTTCGTCAGAAGGAATCATTGGACCTTACTTATTTGAAACTGAAAACGGCGTAAGAATAACTCAATGGGGAGCGATATCGTGATATGATTGAAAACTTTTTAATACCACAACTGCATGCTTTGGGCTTGGTTAACATGTGGCACCAACAAGACGGTGCCACATCGAAAATGGCCAGGGTAATAATAGAAATATTGCGGGACCTCTTTCCACAACAAATTATTTCAAGAAATAGTAATGTTGATTGGCATCCACGGTCACCCGATTTACACTGCTCCGGACTTCTTTCTTTGGGGATATCTGAAAAACAAGGTTTGTGCAAACAAATCGAAAACACTGGAGCTAGTCAAGCAAAATATTCGTGATTAATGTAATCAAAAATAAAAAATGTAATGAAAAATATATGCTCAAAATGGCTTGGATTTGTGAGGCTACCAGAGGCGGACATTTATCTAATATTGTTTTTCATACATAATTGCCGACATTTTTAGCCAGTTGAAGGGAGTCAAAATCATTTGCTTGAGTGTATCTGCAGGACTCGGAAGAACCAGTAAATTACTTTTGGAAAACTTATAAGATGAACCAAAAATGTGGGTACCCTTATCACACTTAGTTCATATATTATTTTAAAAAAGTTTTTACGACCAGAAAATTACATCGCCGTAACGGAAACAGTGTCAGCAGACAACACATTTTATTTTAATTTTTTTGTCTATAAATTTTGGCTTTTGTCTGTAATAAAATAATATTCTTGATGTCGTTTATGCTCTACTTTGCCTCTTGTTTATTTTGTTTTTTTGCGGCCAAGTCAGTGAGAGTGTGAGCATAATTGTAATTAAATTTGGATCTTATCCAAAATTATATAAATCATTATGCCTTTTTTTATCGTCGACAATTCATGCAATCGTTACCCAAAGAAATATATAAAAACCAAAGAAAAACCAAAGACATTTTTGTTTTCTAGTCCTTTTCTTTTGTTTAAATATAATTTTTTTTGCTCTGGCTGCCAAAGAAATTTTCTGCATACTAAAGATAGTTGGGGCAAAAACAATTTGTAAAGCTTCGGAAAAAAGCAGAAAATTGTTCACAACCACACACAAGTAGAGGAAAACTTTTTCTATAGATTTTATTGAAATGTTATTATCTCGATGATTATGTTGAAAAAGAAAGGGATTTTATATATAAAAACTGGAGCTGGATTTCCTTCTCCACCATAATTTTTATTATTAATATTTAAGTTGTTTTTGCCTGACTTCTTGGAATTTGTATGTCTGGTCTGCCAGAATAGACATGAAAATGAATTGTCTTTTAAGTTTATTAAAATTTAAGGATGTATAAATTTTAATGTTGTCATTGCATCTTTGCAAATAATAAAGATGCTCGAATGTTTTGGGGATAAAAATTTAAAAGTTTAATAAGTTGACATTTTTAGGTTTATTTATTTAAGAGTAATATACCTTGAATAAGTAGGAAAATAACAATCTGTTAAACCTAAAAATTCATTTAACAGCTATAAAAACTAATGCAGTTTAGGATGGAGCTTAATGACTACAAAAAAAAATGTTTTGGAAGCTTGTTAATCTTTCCTAATTGTTTTAAAATTATAAATTAAAAGCAGAATTTGGAGAAAAAAACAGTGAAGTCTCACCTATTTTGGGCAATATGTAGGAGGGCTATCAGCTCAAAATAAAGTATTAGTTCAGAGATGATTCTTTGCTAGTTTTGGCAGTATTGCAAACATAAATTGGACAGAAAATGCAACAATTCAATTTTGCAAGAAGTCCTACGTACACCTTTTCTCACCGAACAGAAATTGCATTAACTATCAGTTATTTTAAGTTCTTACGCAAAGACATTAAAACTTGTTTTATCCCACACCGTAGGTAAAAGTAAAGGCTAACTGCACTGCACCGATGCCAGATCGACAAAGTTGATTGGATGGGACTCTGGGCAGATATCTAACAAAACGTGTTGTTAAACGGCTCCAGGATGAATGGAGTAAAATGATTTTAACTAACCAGACCATAACACTGTTCTACGAGAGTAGTTTTAATAAATCATGACAAGACCAAGATAATAAATGATTACTCAAGAACGCATTTTATAAAATCTTAGATATTGCGGGACAATCGGTAAGGAACGAGCAAACTAAAACTTAAATACAGCATGCAAGGGTTAAAAAATATACACAAGTCACTGTGGAACGATGAAACATTTGTCAAATTTGTTTAACTGGCTTTAGATAATCCTTTGTGCCATTTTATTAAAGTTGGTGCTTTTTCAATTGGCGAGAAGATTATTTTGTAGCATTGGCTTCGTTTTATTTTATTACATGTAAAAATGTAAATATTTCGTATTTGGAGGCCTTTAGAGACCTTTTTGCATTTTCACTCTATATAAAATTATCGCTTTTTATGGACAAGTTTAGCTCTAATCCGAATCACATAAATAGAAATAAAGTTTGTTATAGTTTCCAAGATTTCCCTTACCATGAGATGAAAAAAAATACAACCATGTCTTGCGTTCCCACTGGGCTATCCAGCATTAGTTCCGGTAAACTAGTAACCACGTTAACTCAAAAGCAAATTATATGCCCAAGCTACAGGTTTTCCTCCGGCAAGGTATAATATTTTGTTCATAATTTTTGATTAAATTAATGTTAATGGATTTTATATTGATAAATATTTTATCTAATGTCGGCAATTATGTATGAAACACAATATCAGATAAATGTCCGCCTCTGTTAGCCTCACAAATGCGAGCCATTTTAAGCACATTTTTTTATTACATTCTCACACATTTCACGCGGTATTTCATTAATTTCATCGCGAATATTTTGGTTGAGTTGCTTAGGCGTTCTGGGTTGTTTGTAAAACCTTGCTTTTTCAATATCTCGTCAAAAAAGAAGTCTGTAGAAGTCAAGTCAGGCGACCGTGGCGGCCAATCAATATCACTAGTTCTTGAAATAGCTTGTTGTGAAAAGAGGTCTCGCAGTAATTCCATTGTTATCCTGGCCATATGCGATGTGGCAGCATCTTGTTGATAACACATGTTAGCCAAGCCCAAAGCATGCAGTTGTGGTATTAAAAATTTTTCAATCATTTCACAATATCGCTCGCCATTGACAGTTACCGTTACGCCGTTCTCAGTTTCAAAAAATTAATGTCCATAAAATCCTCCTGACCAAATTGTTCACCAGGTTAACCCTTATGTCTACAACCACATACCCGGGTAAGTTTTCTGTTTTTAATTCGATATAACTTCACACCCTGGTAAGATATCGGTTTGAAATTTTTAATATGCTTCTAAAATATTGTTTTTTAAGTTCTAAAAAAGTGATTTGAAAAAAATTTTTTGGGGGAAAACCTATGGGCTGTTTTTAAAACGTACCCCTTAAACATACAAAAGACTTACCTGGGTAGGCACTAAAGATTCATCATTTTTTTTTCAATGTATTAAAATATATGGGTTTTTTATTTTAACACAATTACGTTTTATAGGTTTTTATTATTTATAAAGAAAAGACTAGAACATTTTGAAAAAGTTTATATGGTTTTTTTAGTTTGTAAATACATTACAAATAGCAATATCCTCTGAATGTTGTGCACATGGCAGGTTTTGACATTTTTTGCAAGCTTTTCGTGTTGGTCTTGTTTTTTCACATACATAATAATTTCTATTATGCTTAAGTCTTCCGAAATTATCATGTTCTTCTGCAGCACGAACTGCTTGGTTTTCTGATATTGCTGGAGGGCCTAAATTACTTTCTTTTCCACCGCAGGACGAAAAATTCTTCATTACTTGGGGATTTGGTGAGCGGTTTTCAATTTGCTTCATAGCCAACTTTTCACTCAGCTGTTGGAGGAATAATCTTCTACTGTTTGTTGATACCTTTAGATGCGGGTTATTTTCAATATGTTATATAACTGCAAATGCTGCCACCTCAAGAATAATAAAAAAAAATGCCAAAGGTCATCTATTAGTTCTCTTCTTTGTTGTGTATTCTTCTAGACATTTATCCATATTATCAACTCCACATTTGTTTTTATTGTAATGCAGTATTATTACTAGTTTACTTTATGGACCTAAAAAATCATTGCTGTAGTATGTAGTTGAGATAAGCACAACCAATATGTTTTTTTTTAGAATATGGGAGCACGTACTAATATTATTGCTGAATCCAAAAATCGATGGCTCAAGTACTCTTCCTTTTGGGGTTGAGAAATCAGCTGGATCAAATGTCCAGAGTTTCCTTACTAATTCTAATAACGATAAATTGTGGTCTAACATTAACGAAAAAGCCAAACCGAAACTTGAAAAATTTCTTACAAACGACGTTTTGACTTCCTTGAAAGAGATTGCAACAAAAAACTTTAACAACTCGTTCGCTTTGATTTTTTTCTCTTTCCCCAGAAGGCACCAAGCCAGTGTAGATTTCCCTCTGAGTGGATAAGAAGTAAGAGCGACGTTAATTGTCATCTAATGAGTGGCAGCTAACTAAAACTGGCGACAGAAACATGAAACAAACGATATGTCAAAAAAATTCTTTACTTAACAGCAATGCTTACCCGGGTATGATGGTTGTATGTATGACGAACAATTTTTGGTTGTAGACATAAAGGTTAACACTTTAAATGGATGCAAATACAACTGATGAATAATTTGGGCAATGGAAAAGCAGGGTTGTCATAGGTTAGGATGATTAAAACACATTAGTTTACCGAGTATTTTGTCATAATAAATTTGCCTCGTGCCTGCTTCATGACTACCAAATAAGAATCTTCAAAACTAATGTTCACTAAAATGGCGGCAAAAAAAGTAGTATACCTTGCCAGCGGGCACCCTGTATTACACAGAGTTTCTTAAAATGCTAAGGTTACCCAAAGTAAATATGTACTTAGAATTAAGCTGTACATACTGCAAGGTCAAATATATCCACCAATAGTCTCAAAGTGATAAAAGTGTCCAAAACCATTAAGTTCATAAATTAAAAAAAATCCTGGGAACCTTCTAAACCATTCCAGATATTTAAAAAATTTATCCCTACATTATCGCGGGCACAAGTCTCCCGCTAATTGATGCATTTTGAAGAAAGGAGTGTGTTTAGGATAAGCATTTGGGGGGACTTATATTTATAAGTATGGTGAAAGATGTGAAAGTGCATATAATCAGAGACCGAGTCACATTCTTGAAACCAGAACTACGCCTTGAACATAGTAAGGGTATTTGAGGTGCAATCACGTAAATAGAGAAAATCTAAGCCCTGGGGTTTGGCGGAATTTACTTGTATAGCCTTCACTTTTTAACAATAATCTTTGCGCAGTGATTTAAACTACAATGAAACACCACTGCAATTTGTTGGGATCTATAGCAGTGGCAATCATGCCGGTAATATATGCCTTCTTAAACATACATTCGGCGACATATTCTAAAAGATGAGACCACTTAAACGGCAACAGACAAAGTTGTCACTAAAATAATTCCTTAAGGTCAACGGCATAATGCTGGAAGATAGTAATTTTAGCTGCTTCGGCACTATTATCGACAGCAATGAAGAAAATGTTTTGACCTTCTACGTACTGTATAAAAGGCTTACAATGTATCCAGGTGTAAGACTTTAATTGGAGCTGCCGACAGCGTATCTTCCCTTCTAGAATTTTTTTTTTTTATTTTAAAATATTTTGGTTTTACCCACTGGGACCGGCAGAGAGCTACGAGTCTTGTATTAGTGTGCAGTTTAGCCACAAAATTCCAAATTACGATCTCAGAAGGTCGCCCAAAGTGATCATAAGATGGAACGAGTGCACCTTCTCAGCCGAGCACAATTTTTGGTCATAAAATTAAATTATCTGCAAGCGTTGTTCGTCTGTTAGTGAATCAGTAATATTACAGATCGATTAGGATTAGCAGTAACGTGTTACACTAAAACATCCAAAAACAGTCTGGCCAAAAGAAATTTTCTAAAATATCACACGATATCTCGGCTCGTATTTAATCCATCGAACTATTTTTAAACATCGATTGTTTCGGAGGTTTCTGTCATAGTTTGACTTCGATGCCTGATTAGGAAGACTTAACTCCGGAAAGTTTATTTAAACATACTGACAGACGGATGTAGTCAGATCTGCTTTCTATCTTTAAAAATCGAAAACATATTGACTTAATGGAAGTGAAAAGTGAATATTGTAAAAATGGTAATGATTGTAGGTAGAATATAAAACGAAATATAAATATTTTCCATACACTTACCACTTAAAACTACTGCTATTTAAAGCTCTTACCAAAAATGTTAATTTTAAAGAAAATTAATATCAAACAGTTCGCCACCTCCTTTTAATATTTAAGCAAAAGAAAAACAAAATCTTTTATAAAACCTAAAATGAGAAGGAGATGAAACCATAGAGATGCACTCATACTTAATAAAATTTCGCAGACACATAAATCTTTGATACGAAGATAAACTGATTAAAATTTATGTGAAACTGATTATTATTCCATTCCCAAAAAATAGGATTCAATTTCTTAAATGCAACATAACAGAAAAACCTTTAACAACAAGATATAAATTTCAACTGTTTTGAATGAACATATGTGTATGTGTGTGTTTACTTAAGAGAGTGAATATGTTGAAGACACATTAACCCGCCACAGCCCTAACACGTGACCGTGCATGTGTTTATTAGTTAAACGGACTGACAGACCGACTTACTAGATGGATGGTGGATTCGTTTATATAAAGCAATATAAAGTTACAAATTTAATCTGTGCAAATGTTGAATATAATGACGTTTTTATTGAAAGGTCAAACAAATTATGTGGCACCCAAGTAAGTAAGCCACCCCTGATGCTTCAAAGTATCATTGCAAGTTTTGTTTCATATTTTTTTAAGGAATATAAATATGAATGTATTTTTATGTATGTTGCATATGTTAAATGTTTTTTTTTTTATTTTGCTAAACTAGTTTTCAACATTTATTGAATGAGTTGTCTTGCGGGTTTTGTGGACCATAAAAAAAAACAGAAACAATAATGACAGCCCAAATGAAAACCACTTGAACTTTTAGAACTTCATTAAGCGCGTGTCTTATGTTAGTAAGTGCGTAAGAATTTATTGTATTTATAGAGAGATATTTAACAACAAAAACTAAAATACAAAAAAAAAATTTTAAAATAATGAAGAAAAGAATGGACTTAACGGATGCAAGGATATACGCCTTTTGCTTTTGTTGGGGAAACAGAAATCCAAAGAATGAATTAAATAATAATAGCACTTACACTAGATGGCAATAGTAAATAATAAAAAGAAAAGGCTTTGATTTAGTTAGTTTTAAATGGAAAAAACTTGGTGCCGACTCACCACGGCACATAGACCAGTGGGTTAAGCGGCTGATGTTTACAACCAAAAATAATAACTAATTGTTGAAAATTTATTCTACTAGGCTAGTATCGGTTAGATAAACTTGTGCTTGGCTGGCTTAAAAAAAGTAGTTCGTTACCTTTGTGACTTTATTTTGTGTTTTCTTTACAATTGTCATCGTTTTAATATTTAAGCTTCAGGCAAAAAGAATTAATATCAATTTTAATATGAAGCATATCTTATACTTTTCATATACTAATTTGAGAGAAAAATTTTGGATTATTTTGACAAAACTAAAAATAAAGAAAGGCAGGATTTCAAAGTAATTTTAAGTGTCATTTAGGAAAACTGCATTCAGAGCATTTGGAAGAATCAAACGTGCAAACCAAGAAGGCTTGAACTGTAATACAGGGTGTCCGCCACCATTTTGGAAAACATTAGTCTTGATGGTTCATATTTGGCAGTGGTGAAGTAGAGACGTCTCAAATTTATTATGAAACAAATTAAGGTAAACCAACGTGTTTTAATTGTTAAAACATTTTATCAAAATCATTTATCGACTACTGTGACCATGAGAAAGTTAAGTGAAATTTATGTGAGAAGCAATGTGCCAACAAAACGAACCAATTAAAGTGTAATGAATATGCGAATAAACAGAATATTCGGTTTTGAGCAATGGAAATCCATTAAATTATTTGCAAATGTACAGAGTGACAGTCTGGTATGCAATTTGGTCAGGAGGCATTATTGAACCTTACTTTTTTGAAACTGAAAACAGCGAAACGCTAACTGGCAATATCGATATTGCGATATGACTGAAAACTTTTTAAAGCCACAACTGCATGTTTTGGGCTTCGTAAACATGTGGTATTAACAAAACGGTGCGACATCGCATACAGCCAGGATTACAATGGAATTACTGCGAGACCTCTTTCCACAACAAATTTTTTCAAGAAATGGTAATGCTTATTAGCCTGCACAGTCACCTGGTTTGACTGCTTCGGACTTCTTTTTGTGGGGATATCTAAAAAGCAATGCTTTTGCAAACAAGCAACTTAGATAAAATATTCGTGATTAAAATAATGAAATTCCGCGTAAAATGTGTGAGAATGTAATGAAAAATATGCTCAAAAGGACTCGCATTGGTGAGGCTAACAAATGCGGGCATTTATCTAATATTGTAGTTCATACAAAATCTTCGACATTTAATCAAAAACTATTAATAACATACCTTGCCAGTGGACACCCTGTACCATTATTGAGTTTATCAAACTACATAGAAACAGTCGATTGCAGTGATTTTAACTGCTCAGTTAGTTAGTTAGTTAGTGCTCAGTTATGTTGCAAAAAAATTCAGCCGAAAGTTTGCCATCACCCAGAAATTGGCTTTGGGGGACTCGAGTATCAAAATCTTGATTGCTTAATCCAAAATAAAAGATTTTCAGAAAGTAAATTAATCAAATACAATTATGGTGATAAAATAACTAGAGTAAGTTTTTGTATAAAAAACTTCTGTTTTTATATTAAATTATTCAATTATGAGACAACGAAAACATCGGTGTATCGTTCCCATTGACGACGTTTTTGAGCACCAATATTTTTCGCAGAAACAGATGTTGCATGTCTAGGAACAAGCTATATCAACGCCTTAGGGATGTTAACGAAACAGTCAACCGAGTGGTAATTAGATTTGCATACGGTTTTTATGGCCTCCGAGAAATCTTTCGATAACGTAAGAGACGATGCTATGTAAAATGTTCTCTTCTGTGAAGAAATACCTCCAAAAGTCTTGTTTAGTCCCTCTATAGGGGTATTAGCCATCGAGACGTGCTTGACAATGTTTTAAGTAATCACTCGACCTGCCTGCGTGAGTAAGACAAGGAAGCGTATTATCGGTATTGCTTGAAGATATTGTGCTCGACATTTATGTATTGCAATTTAAGCTAGAAACCATTATATGTGGCTTAAATGAACGCTTTGAATGCTTCCAATATACAGACGACTTCTGCTTGCGTCACATAGTTATAGGGATATGGTAATGAAACGCAAGTCTTTCAATGGTTTTTTAATAACTTTTACTTAACAGCAATGTCACAGTAATCCTTTTCGTAGATCCCTTTACATATTCCCTAATATTGAGTTTTGGTTAGCTTAGGCTACGAAGGGTAGTGGCGAGTCAAACTTGCCCTCTCCAATCGGAGCCCTTTAGGCACATTATGAATCACTTCAAAAAAGTCAAGAGAAGAAAAATAAAAGTAAAGACAAGCATTTTATAGGTAAAGGAAAAAAAAGTAAGAGTACCTTCCGCAAGATGTCCAAGAAAGCCAGTAGTCAAAGGCACTGAATCGCCTATCTGCCCAGTCACTCAACCCCCTTAATAAAACTTATGATGCTCCCCAGATATTGAGTTTAAATTTGAGGGGAAATAAATTTTTATATAAAAGGAAATAATTGGGCAAAATTTTCAGCAAGTTGGGTAATGATTAGCCCCAGGCCCTATATACATATTAACAAAATACATTTTACCGATTTTGATTCGCAAATAAAAAGTATTGTGCAATTGGCGAAGAACTAGCAAGCGACGAATGAAATTATTTAGGAAATCATTCTTTTAGCAAACTGTTACAAAACTAACTAATCCTTCAATATTGTTCCTTTATTGTCTTCTTTTTGTAGCCAGCCGTATGAAATTGTCTGTTGATGTATAAATTTTTATCAGTATTTTTTTCGACTTGCAGATCAACCCTTTTCCGCTTCTATAGTTGTTCATAAAAGGAAATTTGAAATTGATATTGCGTTTGGAAATCTTTACTTTAGACACAAGTGGCGAACCAATGTCGCCACTTATTTTCGATTATTCTTTTACGTTTTCATTTTATTTATTTGTTTTAAATACGATTTTACTTAAAAAACAATACAGTTTAAACATACTTATGTTTGTGTATGTATATTATTTTCTAAGTACAGGGTGTTTGCCGGCAAGGTATACTATTTTGTTTGCTTATAATTTTTGATTATATTAAAGAACCTGGATCTTATATTGATAAATGTTTTATCAAATGTCTGCACTTATGTATGAAATAGAATTTTAGATAAATCTCCCGCTCTGTTGACCTCACAAATTCGAGTCTTTTTGTGCACATTTTTTATTACATTCTCGCACATTTCACGCGGTACTTCATTAATCTTCATTTATCTGAAAAGAAAGTCTTATGCAACCTTTCTTTTCAGATATTCGCACAAAAAGAAGGCCGGAGTATTCGCATCAGGTGACCATGAAGGCCAATCAACATAGGCACTTCTTGAAGTAACTTGTTGTGGAAAGAGGTCTCACGGTAATTCAATTGTACCCCAGGCTGTATGTGATGTGGCACCGTCTTGTTGATACCACATTTTAACCAAGCCCAAAGCATGCAGTTGTGGCATTAAAAAGTTTTCAATCATACAACGATATCGCACCCTATTAACAGTTAACGTTACACCACTCTCAGTTTAAAAATTTTAAGGTCCAATGATTCCTTCTGACCAAATTGCACAACAGACTATCGCTTTTAATAGAGGCAAAGGTGACTGGTGAATAAATTGAGCCATCTGCATTGCCTAGAACCGACTGCTCTGTGTATTCGCATATCCGTTCAAATGAAAATGCGCTTCGGGACCCACTATGATTTCTTCGTGATAAAATGTTTTAAAGATTAAAACACGTTGGTTTACCGTATATTATTCCATTAAAAATAAACCACGTCTCTACTTCACTACTGCCAAATATGAACTGTCAAGACTAATGTTTACCAAAATGGCGGCAAACCAAAGAAGTATTCTTTGCCGGCGGACACCCTGTATTTATAAATTTTGAAGTAGCTCCAACGAAAATGACATTTGGTTCTTAAGCAATAGTTTAATTTGTGTTTTTTTTCTTCGGAATTTCATTTTATTTACCCTATTTTTTATTTCTCATTTCATTTTATTTTATTTTTTCTCATAAAGCAAAATCTTTTTGTTTTATGTTTTCCGCTTTTTTTTTATTATTTTTTTTGTGGTGCTTGTTTTCGGCTAAATGTAAGTTTTTCCTGTTTTCTTTAAAACATAACGCCAATGTTGTGAATTTGGCTGTTTAACATTTTACGTTCCTTTTATTTCTGGCCTTTCATTTAGTTTATGGCCATGATTTATTGAATTTCATAAATAGCAATGAAAGCAATACAATCATTGGTTTTGTTTCGGCTGCTGTTACAAATGTATAGTAGTTGTTGTTATTGTTGCTACTCAATTTTTCTAAGGGTCCCTTAAGCATATTTAACTAAAAGAGTCCTTTAGTTTATATATATTCGTTGTTTGGTAGTTTGAACTTAAACTGCTTGTTTGTAAGTTTGTGTCGTTGAGGAATATTAACTTGCCTCGTTTACTATTTTTTTTTCTTTTGTTGCTTTAACCATATTTTATACTCGCTAAGTGTAAAATGTCGTGTAAAAATTACTTAAAGCTTTTGTGGTGCATGTATGACTTACGCTGAACAAACGAATAGCATTTACTCCCTAAAGAGCTTATAAATCACAAATACATTTTTCGCAACCTTAACCTCAAAGTACGAAAAACAACAATAAAAATAAGAACAATAAACTCAAAAATACAAAGAAATGGCTTTTCAAAGTGGAAAATAGTAAAAAAGCCCATATAACAAAATTTAAGGAGCAGGAATGTCCAAAAGCTTGTTGGTAATTTAAATTCAAATCTTAAATTTAGCAGATTTTTATTTAATTTCGAAAAAATAATTGAAAAGATTCAGTAAGTATTTTTATTTATTAAAAAATTCAGCCAATTTTTTTTAATCTTTTAAGATGATTCGAAAAAGTGCGAATAAAATTTTGGTACTTTAGGTAGTTTGAACCTCAAGGGTCAAAAAAAGGTTAAAATTATATATTGATACTTTTAAGGTACTTCTAGTTACTTCTAAACCAATCAAGAAAGAAACATATTCCACAAAGCAATACTCATAACTTACTTTTTAAGACAACTGAGAGGGCAAGCAGTACTTTTCTCATATTTCTTTTTTTGCATTTTTTGAAATTGCCAGTCGGCAGGTATGTGATTCAGTGCTGACCAAGATTGAGGTCAAAAAAACAATTGAGTTTTTAGAGATTAGAAGTCTAAAAACTTGAATTAAAGGACTACTGACCTAAACCGAAGTGAAAACTAGACCGGGTGCTAAAAGCAATGTTACTCACATTTAAAAGATTTTTTTCCACTTCTACCCAGTTGATTAAAATCGAAATATATTGTTCCAGATGGAGGTCAAGGTAGGCATATTGTTTTTTTTACATTTAAGGTTTTTTTTTATTTTTTCGGATTATTAACCTAAAAAGATAAAAATCAAAACTTTTGACTCAAATTGAGGTCGAAAACTAACTAGGTGGGTAAAAAGTATTTTTTTGCAAATTTTTAATTTTTTTTGAATTTTTCTCGGTTGCCAGTCTAGGAATGCCTTACACTACGGTAACTGAACGAAGTTGGAAATTATCAGTATTATAAGATTAAAGACGAATGTCATCTTAAAGACTAAAATGGAATGTTTTTGCACAAAAAATTAACCAAGTAATATTTTCTTTCATCAAGCTGTGGCCGTGTCAAAAGTACGGTGAGTACGGATTTTCTTAAACCAAGTGCGAATTAACTGAACTATTTATTTAAGCGAAAAAAGGATTAATCCAAAAATGAAAAGTTATTTTAAATTTTAATAAAAAAAACTCTTTAAGTTTTTATTTTTATTTTATTACTGTTTTAAAATTGTTTTTATCTTTACCGTAGCTGGGATTTAAACATGGGTCTCTCCAAACTGCAACTCCAGCGAACTTCCATCTAGCAAACCGAGACAATCTTTTTTAAAGGTTAAAATATATTAAAAACTACAAGTTTTTTTATTTGATTTTTTGAAGTAATCCCAACAAGACTTGACTTAAGAAAACCAAAGTACGAATCGTACTTAAAAATGTCAAGAAAGATTTTGGATAAAATCAAGAATAAAGTTGGGGATTTTAGAATGTATTTTCTCTCTCCTTTTTGTAACCTTCACATAGTGATAAGGGTATATATCAGATTTTAATTTCGTTTGTAATTTTTTCAATATCCATTTGCGACCCAAAAAAGTACATATATTCTGGATCCTTACAGATAGGGAAGTCGATATAGCATGTCTGTCTGTCCTTTTGTCCGTCTTTTGAAATCAAGTTTTCGGAGCCAAATAAAGCGATACGGACCAGTTATTGATGTCAAATTATTAGAAATATCCTGAAGACAATCGCTCCCATACAAAATAACAATTCTTATGAAATTTTCGATATGCTATATCTCGGAAAATAAAATAGCTATCGACACCAAATATTCTACTAAAAGTAACTGCATAAAAGGACCTACATTCGGAAAAAATTGTTTTTTAGGGGCAGGGAAAGAGGCAGCTCCTATACAAAAGAAAAATTTTATGGAATTTTCGATGCGCCTTATATCGGACACTATAACCGCCATCGACATCAAATATTCAACAAAAAGTAATTGGACAATAGGACCTACACTTTTCAAAAAAAGATTTTCGGTACGCTATATCTCGGAAACTATAACAGCTATCGGTTTCAAACATTCAACAAAAACTAACTGGATAATAAGACCTACATTTTGGGAAAAAAAATCGGGTAGGGGCACGGTAGGGGTAGCACCCATACAAATCAATAATTTTTATGAAATTTTCGATACGCTACATCTGGGAAACTATAAGAGCTATCGACTTCGAATATTCTACAAAAAGTAATGATCAAATAATTCATACAATTTTGAAAAAAATAGTTGGAGCGGAGCAGGGGGGCTAGATCATCCAATAAAAATTTATAACTTAAATTAAACTTAAAATAAGCAATGTCGAAAACTTTTGAAACTCTCGACCTCAAACCTTCTTCATCTATTTTTATTATTCATACGAACGTTAAAATTTCTATGAACTTTAAACCTGAGAAAAAGTATTTTTATTATATTATTTGGCAGTACAAAATAACTCGGCTATAAAAGATGGCTAGGTACATATATTTAAAGACGAATGTGAAGTACATTGTTTAAATAAATAAACTAGCGAATTTATCGTTAGTTTTAACATAAACTTCTTAGCTTTACATAAATTTAAAAATCTTACAAATTTTAAGCATTTAGAAATTTCAAACTAAAAATTAAAAACTCTGGTTTCAAAAGGTAGGTTTGCGTACCTTTTGAAACCAGTGTTTAAAAAAAAAGATAAAGAAGTAAGTATTTTGAAAATATTTTAATATTTTTTGTTAAATTTGAAATAAATAATTTGAAAGCTTTATTGTTGTAACATAAGATTTTTAAATATTTTTTAACGTGCACCTTATTGTAAGGTGCCAAAGGTTGCACTTACCCTAAATGACTACTATTTATAACTTTGATTAACAGATTAAAAAGGGAACGACACTACGAAAGAAAACATTAACCAAAATTCTGTATACAAACCCCAAAAAGTTTGAAAATCTATTTATTTACAACAACAATAATAATGACTATAAAATGTTGCTTTATTACTTTTGTTTTTTCCTCCTTCCTTCGTTTTTTCTCCAGAGTAATTTTTGTTGCTTGTAAATCTGATGACTTAATGACTTTAAAATATTTCCTTTTTTGTTTAGAAAATTTTATAAATTATAAAGTTTTTTTCCCTTCTCATTTACTAATTCCCTTTGATAACATTTCTAATCCTTTGTTTATTTTACACCAAACCTTCGTGCCATCTTCTGTCTTAAAAATTCCATTAAAAGTAAAAGTAAAACTTAAAAATGTTTTGAAAAGAAATTAAGAGGATCTTAAAGATTTTATTTATTTTAATTTTGGTTTATTACTGAATGGTGTTTCGCGTATAATTAAAACTAGGGATTTGGGGTATACAAATTCTGCAGGTTAAATATTTTGGGAGATTAAAGAAATTATTTCGAAGCTGTAGTTATTATAGTTTTCGAAAAGCTTAATCTAGAGATAAATCTAAAAATTATATGGTAAGCCTGTCACCCCTTAGTGTATTTAATTATTATATGAAAATTTAAGTCCCATAAGGCATACAATGTAACCATTAGCAATGGGAAAGGAGTTTTAAAGGAAAAATTAACAGAAATTCAGTGATGTGGATGAAGTCCCCATTATTGTTCATTTCGTAAAAAACATTCGAAAGTTACTGAAGCATCTGCTGGTAAGACAATGTTATGGTCTGGGGTCGAAGGTAGATCTCGCTCCCAGAGCTTACAATAAGGATGCTCAGGGCCGTTTTTCCTTTGACTTTAATTCCTCTGTAAAACCATACATACTTTAAGTTATGTTTCCAGAGTCTCGTGCAACCACACACAAAAAACTACAAAAAAAATTTTTCAAACAAATTCTTGTTCAAAATAATTTTTTTTTTAGTCAATTTATTTAATAGTCTCTAATAATATTTTTATTTGATTTTTAAATCAAACAAAATTTTCGCCTAGACAAATAAAATATTTAACCAGCTCAGCAAAATTTTTTAACAGAAACTAAAATTCTTGCAAAATTGTTTGTCTAAATTTACAACTTTCGTTGTAGGTCCTCAGCCAGACAAAATATTTACTGATTCTCTGAAATTTGTTACTGATTCTACAACTCAGTTTTTTCTGTGCAGATATATCGAACTTTTTCCAGTGCAATTCAGTTTTTTCTAACCAACACATAAGGTTTATGATAAGGCAGTGCTGTTGTCCCCGTACAACTCTAAAATGTCTCAAAAATACATAGAGGATAACATCTATAGAACATAGTTCGTAATTAGGCAGCATTCAAGATTTAAGTACAAGTAATTTAGGCATCTTGAAAAGAAGGTGGAGAAACCACATTCACAGAGCACAGAAGCAAAATTACAGGGTGTCTGGTGGCAAATTTATGCTTTTAAATAAATATATTACGAAAATTAGTAAACGGTGCGGAGGGAAGGTGGCGCTGTTAGAGTGGTCGATTGTGCGGATTTCTCAGTTACGATATCGTAGTGGTCGAGTGAGCATTGCGCGTTTGCTGTGGAGAAATTTTTTAAGAGTAATGATTTTTACGTTATTGCTCTTCGACAATTCTGTTTATAGTTCGCTATTCGGTGAATACGTGCAGAGATTCCACTCAGATGCTTTGGCTATGAATGCCCCACGACCAGAGCCCAGTCGATCTTCAAGGACTCCTGAAAACATTGAACTGCTTGAAGCAGTATCCGTAAAAACCATCGTCTTTCAATACGAAAAAGAACAGCCTCACTGGTACTTCCAAGAGTAATTACTCATGAAATTTTATAAAAATTATCTAACGTTCCATTGTTTTGATTTACGCAAAAATTTTGTGAAACGATGTTGTAGCGTTTTTGCACTGTATTTCCCATTTTTTAGAGCGACGAGGCTCAGTTTTACTTAAAAGGCCACATCAGCAAGCAATACTGCGGTTACGCGTCTCCAGGAGCCCGCAGCTTTTGATTGAAACATCAAAAACCTTTGTAATGACCCACGGCAACGGTTTGGTGTGCCTTATCTACGCATGAGAAAATTGGACCATTTTTTCCGAAAATTCTCGAGACCAGGCGCCGAAGGTCAACGGTGAAAATTACCGGCGCCAAACCTGTGAGCGCACACATGGTTTCAGAGGGTGTGGCTAATACACACAAAGCCATAACTTTGATGAACTTGCTTCGGAAAAATTTTCCCCAAAACTTATCAATCGTTTTGAGGATATTCCATTGCCAGCAAGGTCACCCGATCTAACTTCAATGGATTTTTTTAATGAGGCTATCTTAAAGAGGGGGTTTATAATGACAATCCCTAATCTATTTTGGCTTTACAGGAAAATATTTGTCAAGAAATCAGCTCAATTGATCCAAATTAACTGCAGCGTGTGGCCTAGAGCACAAGACACTGTTTTGAACAGTATGTATAACTCGACGGAAGACATTTGGATAACATGGACTTTAAAAAATGAAATCCACATTTCCATTTGATCGTGCTCTTAACAAAACTTTGTGTCAAATATTACGCACTTGTACTTGTATAAAATCAAAGTATCTTGGGTTGGTTTCCTGATTTGGAGACATGACAATTAAAAATGAGGTAGATATTATTTTTGGCCTCTGTCTGGAGGAGGCTGATATTGTGATACATGTGGTTTTCGAACGTCTAAATTTAGCCATAAAATTCTACACCCTATTCTGCATTTTTTTTTTAATTTTGAACCCTTCTTTAAGAATAAATCAAATTGCGCTTAAAAGATCATAAAGGAAAATTGTCTGTTTTGGAATTTTGGACCTCTAAGGGTAAACAAAAATAGTTCAAATTATTTCATAAAACTTTTTAGGTTCCTTTTTAACTTCTTCACCTAACGAAGATAGAAACATAAAGCAGTTTCATTCAAAGATCTGAACGAAGTATTTATATTATCCTGATACTTTTGTTTTAAAATATTGGAACTTAAAGGACGAAATGGGCCTCCTTTTGTTGTTAAAAGTTTGGACTTATATCTTTGACAAAAGATTTATACTTTCTTTTAACTTATGACGACAGTACCACAGTATTTTCGCATAATATGTTTCTGTTTATTATTTACTTCTTAAAATATTGATTATTTTTTTATAATGTTGTTGGTTATGTTTAATGTTGCGGAATATTACTTATTTCCTTTAACTAAAAATAAAAGAAAAAGCAAATAAAAAACTTTTATAAATTTTTTGTACATTCTGTAAGTCAACCACAAAAACATCGTTATATTTCTTTGCAACTTTTTCTTATTTTCTACTACTGTCTGTAAAGACGTTAAACGTTTTGTAAATTATGTTGTTTATGTTGCATTGATGATGTTAAAAGAAAAGGAAACACAAGAAAAAATCAGGAGAAAAAATTGCCATAAAAACTAAAGAAAAATTATAATAATGTTGTAACGTATTTATTTATGTTGCAAGAAACCAAATGTAGAAAAAAAAGGAAAAAATTCTGTGGTGGAAATTTTTTGTTAAAGAAAGAGTCTTTTTTTTGTAAGAACAACAGTGGGCACTAATAGCCAAAGAGAAAATGTTTAAAAATATTTTGGCATAGGGTTCAAGTAATGATCACAAAAAAACAATAAAACCAAATTGAAACTGCAATTATTTCAAAAATAAATTAAAAAAAAAATTTAATACTTTCTGCCTCTTTGTTTTCCCTTACACTGTTGTCTTTTTCAGTTATTTTTGCGCTGTGTTGCATACTTGCATCGATCCTGGTCTGTTATTTTTTAAATTTATAACCGTCAGACACATTTATGCTTGAAAATAAAAAAAAAATGTAAAAATAAAAACAACATTAAATTTATTTGGTCATGATTTTGTAATTTGATAAAGAAATCATTATATTAAATGAACTTTTGCATGGCAGTAATAAAGATAAAGAAAATGTATAAAAAATATATAGAAAACAAATTAAAACCAGCTTTAAGAAAATTTTCTTATAATAAATTAATTTAATATTGCTTTAACACTATTATTTTATAACCAGCACAACAACAACATGGTTTTAAAGGACTTTATGAAATTAAGGATATTTTTGGAAGTGAGTCATTTTACTCTCACTTATATATGTACGTATGTAAGCTAAACACACCATTAAATTAGATAAATAAGAAAATTTTTTGAAAAAATAATTTTTGGTTTTTCAAGTCTTTCCAAAATATTTAAGTGCTACAGTAAGCTCTAGACAGTATTTCAAATCTCAACTGATCATAGAAACTTTGTAATAAATTCTCTATTTCAACAAAAATCCCAATAAATTTAAGATTCATTTAATCTCTCCTGCATTCTTTTTCCTTTTATTGTCTTAAAATTTTCTTTTACTTTATTTTTTTCCTTAAAATATATTATGCTACATTCACCTTTAACTAATGTTTGAGGTGCACCAAAAATCTTCTTTTTACAAATTATCTAACCAAACGCCAACGTAAAAGAAACACTCTTCATAAACATCCAAAGAAAACAAGATAATGTTAATTTAATTCATTAAGTAAAATCTGCACGATTTGTGGATTAGAAATTGATTGATAAACCTGCTCAGTATGGAAGAAGAAAAATATAAAAAGCCGACAAGCGAATAATCTTGACTCATAAATATTGTAATAAACTCACAGCAAAAATATTTACAAACACCTTTAAATATAGTGATAAATTGATAAACCCGTTGGCCACGTCACAAAAAAATTTTAACTACAAATACAAAATTTTCTCAAATCGAGGAGGACGTATAGAGAACTTTTTAAATCAATCGTTGAAGAAATTTTCATACCAATAAGGACTTCAAAATTATGCAACACCAAAAGAGTAAGAGGGCTTTTTATATTGCCGCTATTTTTTTAATGAATCCGCACCTTAAACAATTATTTTTATATTGTTTTTAAAAATGTTGTTTTTTATTATATCCAAATACAAATGTGAAAACCTTGAAAATATATTGTTATAAAATATCGCTTCAGTGACGTATCGGCCAACTGGGAGGGAAGCACACAAACACAGAGATACTACCAACAGATACATTCAGAATAAATAATATAATTTAATATATTAGATCATGTACCTATAGCCTCTATCTTAATATGTTTGTATATGTATTGAATCAGTAATCTAATTTTCTGGCAGTGACCTCAGGTGGGCAAACGTTGTTGTCTGTGAAACAAACTGCAATGCCTTCTTAAACAACAGACTTGGAAAATCTCAATTTAATTTCTTTTTAAAATTTTCTTGTTTGAAGAACTAAGATTGACACAGTTAAAAAATTCGAATAAGAATAGTAGAGAGAGATGACGGTTATTTTCATATCCTAATCTGGTCCAGTGAGCTATTTCAGACCGATCAAACTATCGCCTTCTTTATTAAAGGCGTTGAAACTAACGAGCCTTTAATGTTGTGTAAATGAAGTTTATTGGGAAAGCGTTTCGATTGAGTCGGCACCTACAATTCTTAGTAGCAGGATTACAAAGCTTAGTTAAGGGAATGGATACTATAGGAGGAGTGCGGTCCTTAGAGTGTCATAGGAAGTGTTCTTGTCACCGTTTCTGTGTTCGTCAACATGGTATTGGCTCATTTTTGCATAAAAGAAGAATGTAGCCTATACGGGCTATATTGTGGTACTAATGACGGGTCAATTTTTATTCCGCGATGAGTGGTGTGCAGCAAACTGCATTGTGTGATTAATTTACTTATGGAAGGGGTAAACAACTGGATGTATACAAAGGAAAGATCGAACTGGTACTATTCATTAGAAAGTACTAAATTATGGACTTTGAGCTGCTGGTGCTAGGTGGTTGAGTTAAGCCTATCGAAAAATGCTAGATTTATAGTTACTCTTCTGAATAACAACTTTCATACGGAGAAAAGGAAACTACAAACGCTGATTCGTAGATATTCTAGACTCATTTGGTTCAAGAGTTTGTACTAAATATTACAGAAGTCAGAACTAGAGGGCTACATATACCTTTATGTGCAAATATATACCTTCCTTCTTTTGAGGATTTTGTAGCAGGTTTGATAACAAAATGTTTGTTGAGGCTTAATCAGTCGAGTATATGCATACTGGCGAGGAGCGGGCTGAAATACTCCTATGGACGTTGAGTTTGACTGATTATCAAGACACGAGCACTGCTTTCTAGATTACATTCCACGCACTATTCCCCATCAAAGATAGATAAAGGCTCGGGAATAGTGTTTACATACTGGATGTGAAGGTTCAGAGGTCATGACTTTGAGCCTTTCCCAGACGGAAATTGCGGTAGGTGACGTAAAAAATCTATATCAGCAGGCAGGCTGCGTTCAAAGATTTAAAGGGTTATTGCTTCACGTATTGACTTATGAACGACGGAACTTACTTAATTTAAGGATCTATTGGTGTTGGGTCATTATGCCGTTACCGGCAATGAAATATGAGCCCTTTTGTTCTTTTACGAATAAACAGAATATGGGACATGGAAAAATCAGGGCATGCCTAGGGAGCAGTGGTAATTGTGGAATCTCCAGATTTCTGTAACCCAAACTGGAGATAAACAATATTAGCCGGCATTTCAACGAAATTAAAAGGGATCTTAGATGCGTAATTGCCACCTTTGCGGAGAATTGCAATGCGAGAAAAGTATATGAATAGTAAGTGGAATAGAAATACTCAGAAACATATTGTCTGTCTCTGCTGGTAAAAGTTGCATGGCATTTTCATGATGGACTTAGCAAGGTCTTTAGTTAAGCCTATAGGTCAATAGCTACGTAAATAGACTGCTTATTACAAAGATTGGCTTTTGTGCGCGAACAGCTTGATTTTTATCAATTTTCTTTTCCTCCTCTTCGGTTGCACAATAGCATGTATTTTTTTTTTTAACATTTATCCCTACTGTTTTAAAATGATTTAAAATAGGCCTAGGGTCATCTGTGCAAAAGTCTCCATTACCCTTTGCACTACCCTTTGATCAATTAATGGTGAAACAAATGCTTAAGTGTATAGTAAAAGTTAATGCAGCAGGAATGACTAAAAAAACACACGCAACATTAGAGCAAGCGATAAGCTCAGCGAGGGCTAAGACCGGAGAACAACCAGTACAAGCAAATGAGTTCACGACAATCTTTGTTAATAAAGGACGCTTTAAAATAAAAAAGAACTTTAAGAAATAAACCAAATTTTTAATTTTAATTTTTATGAACAATTTTTAAATTTTCCACATAATTTATTGGACTAATCGGTTCACTATTATTGTGATAAATTTTCCATTTAAGAACTATACTAAAAAATTTATTTTGTATGACAATAGTTGAGTGTAGTGTGTTTCGAAAATGGATTTCACTCCGCTAGTGTCGGGAAAATAAAGTCTGTTAAATGAGGAACATTCTTTACAACGGTCCAATATTAAGGAAACATAAAGTTAAGACTTGGTAAAAAAAGACTCTATAAGCACAACTGAAGGATTATGTCAGTGTGCAATTCATTCTGAGAATATTTCTTAAAACTTTCTTAGCTTAGTCTTATATTTTTAGACTTTTTCTAAAGAAAATTACAACAAAATTCAGAGATCAAAATGAATGTGCCAAGCCTAGACTGAAAGAACGAAGGTTAGTTAAGATATTAAAGACAATTGCAGAAATGTTAAAAAAGGTATTATGCACCCCACTTTGGTCCTTTTTTCAGCCTTATTTGTGTGAAAGAGAAAATTTGAAATTGGGATAAGAAAAATCTAACAGTCAAAGGCAGCAGACCGGGTGTCAAACAAAAACGTAAGTGGTGCTGATGATTTTTCTGTTTTTAGGCATCTTAATAGACCCTAGAAAAATTGTTTATTCGTTCGTTGGTTGTCTGGTTGCTTCCATACGGGAAGGGAAACTGACTCAGAACTATTTATGTACCGACTTTTTTAAAGATGGGGGGTTTTAGTTCTAACATTTTATATAAATGGGACGTATCACTTTTCATTATGTTGTCGTTGACGGTGAAAATTAGCTTAGTTTTAGTACTTTATATCAGGCTCCAGGTCAGTCCTTAATTAGTTTGTTCAGCGGTAGTTATTTAAGATCCTATTTGAGCTATTGCTCCTAAGCAACCTGTCTTTAAGCATTGTCTATCTATTTCTGTGCACGTTTATCTATGTGTTTTTTTAAAAGTGACCATCATTAATGCACATAATATAACTCTGACAATAATACATCTCTAAGACATTAATTTTTAGCAATTATTTTAATTTAATATAAAGATCCACTCGATCATAGTGTTCAAATTGTGACCCATTTTTAAACAAATTCAGACCAGCCGGATAAAAAAAAAAACAAAAATTATCTTTTCAGCATGGCCTTTTAAAATTAAGAGGTCACTTTTATATGTCAGAAGAAACAAAAGTGCAAAACAAATAAAAAACCTTAAAAAACACTTTTAAGAGTTAAATTGTTGGTGTAGTTTTTCCAGATCTGGTACACAACACTTTGTTTACAGAATTATTTCAAGGTAGAAATTTTATATCTCTCTTAAAAATTCCCTTAAGATTCTATTGTGGCATTTGACATGTTGTAGCGAAATTTTCAAATGTAATCACATTACATGCTTACTACAATACACGTTGCCTCTTTCTTAAAATCAAAAATCCTTATCTAGGATTTGTTTGCTTCCAAGTGTTTTTAAATATTTCTCTTCCGTATTTGTTATTGGTTTAACTCACTTCTGTTTTCCTGCTTAAGCATTCAAGATTGAACTACTAGATCAATTTAAATATGTTTACATGGCTTATAAATAAATAAATTTATATTTGCTGCCTCGTTCACGCGCTTGCTAGCTTACATACTCACTTACTTATTCAATTTTTTATATAAATTTTTCATGGCTTTTTTTTCTTACAAATACAAATGGTGGGTGGAGGGTTGAGGGTGTATGATGAAATATGAAAATGTTAGATAAATATTTGAGAGCAAATTTATGCAAAAGAAAAAGGTAAACAAGGTTAGGCAGTTAAATTCATAGGTAAATGTTGTCGAAAATGGTTGATGATTTTAATGAAACTTTAGCAAATGTTGGGAGTTAAGGCAAGTGAAAGAAAAACAAATGTAATCGGTGGACAGGAGCACAGATTTTCTAACATTTATACAAGCACATGATTGACATTAGACTGTAGGAAATTGGAAAAGCTACGCTTTAAAAAAAATTAAAAAGAACGGATAACTAAAAGAAGGTTTAACAAGTAAGTAAACCACCCATCGAAAATGATCTGCTTATGATAACACTTATTTTAAGCACTAGACAGAAATATATGGCAAAACAGATATCAAGTTATTACAAAAAATTGTTTGAAACCCCGAACCTATTTTTATCTGTTTTTTTTATTTGTATCATATTTTAACCCTCTTATTCATTGATTGATAAAGGCAGCTGTAGTGGCGACTCCGGGGAAGTTGTGGCGATTTTTACCTTATTTTTTTAAATTTTGTATGGCAACTCCCTTGGGAGGTGGGGATAGGGGGTAAGTATGTTCAAGAAAAATGTTTGGGAGGGGAAACTAATAAGAGCCGTTGTTACAATTTATTTCTCTAAGACCGACTCTGATGAAATTATGGGCTTTTTTACGTAATTTTTGTAAATTTTGTATGGCCCCGCTCTTAGATGATGGAGGGTAAGTATGTTCTAGAAATATGTTTGTTAGGGAAAAGTAGTGGGGGTCGGACGTAAACTTTATTTCTCTTAGGCAGACTATGGGCGTTTTCACATCATCTTTGTAATTTTTCCATGTGAACCCCATTAGGTGACGGAGATAGGGGTGAAGTATGTTATAGGAATATTCTTAGGAGGAAAAACTAATGGAGAACTGCTATACATTTTATTCCTCTAGGGGCGACTCTGTATGGCAGCCCCATTAGGTGATGGTGATAGGGGGTACGTATGTTCTGGAAAACTAATAGGGGTCTGTAATACATTTTAGCCCTCTAGGGGTCACTCCGGAGAAGTTGTAGGCGTTTTTACCATAGTGGAAATAGGAAAATAGTAGAAACTAATGGGGGTCCCTCGTTCAGTTTATTTCTCTAAGGCCGTTTCTTGGGATGCTATGGGCGTTTTTGTATCATTTTTGTAAATTTTGTATGAAAAACCCCTTAGGTGATGGTGATAGGCGGTAAGCATACTCTAGGGATACGTTTGTGAGGAAAAACTAATGGGGGTCTGTGAGACATTTTATTCCCTTAGGGGCGACTACGGAGAAGGTGTTTTTACCCTATTTTTTTTAAATTTTGTATGCAAACATGTGAAGATAGAGTGTAAGTATGTTAGGGAGGACAAATAAATTGGGGTTAATTTTATATTTTACCTTTGTAAAAGAACCCTGGAAGCTGTGGGAACAATTTAAAAAGAAATTAAAAAAATATTAAAGTTTATATCGCAACCCTGCTAGGTGGCGGAGATTGGATGTAAGTATGTTCAAAAAAAAGTTCGTGGGGAAAAATTAATGGGAATCGGTCTTGCATTGCTAATTGTACGGCGCAACTCCAGGGCAGCTGTGGAGGTTTTTATGTACAAATTTTAGAGAAATAAACATAGGTAGTCCTGGTTTTTGGCTTATATCTTGGTCAGCTATCGAACAATTTTGCTGGATTTTAACATTGTTTTTTTTCGCAGATATGTCTGATAGTTTGATACCACTTGCGGGTCTATGCAACACTGAGGGGCTTAAAAGAGTTAATTTCAACCATAACACGGACAAACGTACTGACGAACAGACGGATATATGGACATAGCTAAGTCGACTTTCCTATCTGTAAGGATTCCGAATATTAATAATTTATGGGGTCACAAATGGATAAAAAAAATTACAAGCGGGATGACAAACTTATATATAATATACCCTTATTACTTATGTGAGGGGTATAATAAAATACAGATTTTTATAAATGAAAAATTAAAATCTAGTGTTTTAGCTATATTATAACTATTTCAAACTAAACTAGTTGGGCTTCTATGACAGTCTAATATTAAAACTGATGGTTCGATGTATGAAAAAAGGTCAGAAAGCCAGTATATTTTAATACATGCTAATAATTTTATCAATACATTTGTAATATAAGATAATTTTTTTATAGATATTATAAATACATATACAAAAAAATTTATATGTAAATATAAGTATGCATGAACATATTGCCGTTGGTTTTGTAAAACGTCTGCCAAACCCCAATAGCCAAAAAAGAAAACGGATGTACATAAATTTGCGCCACTTGCCAGATAAAATATAAAAGGAAAACCAAATCCTGCCGTAAATCATTAACTGCGTATTCTTATGTATGTCTGATTTCGTTCATGCTTCTTCTATAAGATTGTTAATATTTTATTTTTATCACAAATAATGCAAAAAGAAAAAATAAAGTCTTCAACTACCGACTGACTGCCAATCTAATCAAACATTTATATTTATCATGATTTTTTTTCAAGAAATGCACGTAATTCAACAACAAGCGATAAATAATAAATTAAACAAATATATAAAATTAAACTTAAAAAAGTAAGATGTGAGTTACATTTCAAAAGAAAGAGAAAATAAGTAAGAGCGCTATATTCGGCTGCGATGAATCTTATATACCCTTCAAATTTGCCTTTTTTATATACACAGCCATCTGATCTAGCCGAGATATTTCGTATTGCAAATATTGAAGTCGTAGTTTTTGAAATACAAAACTTTAGAAAACTTTATTGTTTATATGTACAATAGAAATACCATGTAGCAGGCTCGATATCGAGAGTTTTAACAGTTTTAGCAGTTTTCCACATATTTCCTATTAGAATATTATTAAAAGTTGTTCATTTGTATGGCAGGTGCCCCTCCCCCTGCTCCTATACAACTAAAATTTTCTAAAAAATTGGCATTATTCTACAGTAACTTTGAAATCGATAGCTGGTTTAACTTTTGAGATATAGCTTATCGATGGTGCCCTACCCTCTGCTCCTATCCATCTAATTTTTTCCAAAACATAGGCAGAATTGCATTACTACTTTTTGCAGAATATTTTAAGTCAATAGCTGTTACATTTATCAAAATATAGCGTATTAAAAATTTCATAAAAAAACGTTCATTTGAATGAAAGGTGCTCCTCTGCTCCTATCCAACTAGTTGTTTCCAACACATTTAAATATAGTGTATACCTAAAAAGCTTAATGTGTTTTAGACAATATTATTAGTCAATAGTATCTAAGACTAAAATGTGTTAGTGTATTATCTTTAACAAAAATTTCTTTTTGTTTTATTTGTAGTTACAAAATCATTAAAAAGATTTAAATTTCTACGGCTGAGTGAAATAGAAGCTCGATTGGTAGCACTGTTTTACACTCTTATATATATTATATCTTAATTTTTGCATTTTCCGCCTACTTAAATAGAAATTAATTAAAAATTTAAAATTTTTGAGAAAATGTTGTTTGTACCCTACTGTTGTATATGTGTTTATAACACAACTTTTAGTATGGAAAATTTAGATATAATATATATAGAATACATTTGGGTTAATTCTGCAATTTGTATACAACAAAGCTCTTAATATTATTTTTATGCTCAAATGTGGAAAAAACCAGTTGCAAATATATATCTGATTTTATACCAGGAAGAAGAGTCATATTTGTCTTTTAAAACTTTGTTTTTCTGGATTTAAATATCTATTTGTAAATGCTTCTTACAGTGTTTAATTTTTTGGAAAAAAATTTATAATATTTATTTTTATTTTTTTTTAATTCCTTTCAAACCAGGTGTAAATTTATATTTTGTTGCGGTTTTATATTTTCTGTTTTTACTCCCTCCTTTTTTAATTTTTTCAGAATTATTTCGACCACGAATTAGAACTTTTGGATTTAAAATTCATAGCTTCCTTACTTTTATTGCATTTACTGGCATGTGTGCTTATAAACTCAATCATACACGCACAGTTTATTTTCTAAAATTGATTGCTGCATGTATTTCATGCGGTTTTTGAAAAAATTTAAGCCAAATAACTGCAAAGATGGTAGTAGGGATACCTAGAGCAAGAAGTTTTGAATTCCACTTGTTCTTGTGGACACGCTATAGGTAGCATTTTTGAAGATATTTTAACCTTTATGTCTACAACCAAAAATTTTTCGTCATACATACAACCACCATACCCGGGTAAGCATTGCTGTTTAGTAAAGAATTTTTTTAGACATATCGTTTGTTTCATGTTTCTGTCGCCAGTTTTAGTTAGCTGCAACCCATTAGATGACAATTAACGTCGCTCTTACTTCATCTCTTTCGAGGAAGTCAAAACGTCGTTTGTAAGAAATTTTTCAAGTTTCGGTTTGGCTTTTACGTTAATGTTAGACCACAATTTATCGTTATTAGAATTAGTAAGGAAACTCTGGACATTTGATCCAGCTGATTTCTCAACCCCAAAAGGAAGAGTAGTTGAGCCATCGATTTTTGGATTCAGCAATAATATTAGTACGTGCTCCCATATTCTAAAAAAAACATATACCTTCACAAATTTTTTCACATATGTCTAACTTGATTCCAACAACTAGAATATTGAATACAAATGCTATCAGTCGATTTATTTAGAATAACCCAAATAAAAATGCCCTTCTTTTAAACTCTCTTGAATATTACTCCATCTCCCCAAAATTTTGTCTTAACATATCGTAAATAATCAAAAATTTATCTAAAGTGCCATATAACTTCAAATGATATTTAATCATTTTTTATATATTTACACATTCGCAAGTTCTTCTAAAAAGGAAAAGAGTGGATTAAATTTTGTGATACGTTATTAAGCACACCTTTCATGGTCTACATTTACATTAAAATCAAGTTAACTTCACTCCCAAAAATCATTTAAACCTCGGTACACTTTGTCCACAACATGATGTAAAATAGACTGTGGTGTGACGTATGACATGGTTGGGCTTGACCGACTATGACTTTCTTTTTTGTGTTAAATATAATACGTAAAGGATGTTTTTAAAGCCAAAAACTGTTTGAGTGGAAAAATTACATAAAAAATGTCAGAGTCAAGTTGGGGGGCACACAAACCATTCTATCAGGAAAGTCCACCGCCAACCCCAGAAGCATAATGTCGATTGTGTTTATCCTGAAGCCCGAGAAAGGAGAAAAATTAAATTAAAATTAAAACAGATAAGATATGCAATTTTAAAGCTAACACAGATGTATATGTAAGAAAGGACAATGATAAAATAGTAAACTGCCAGAGACAAATTCTTAGCCAATTTTGGCTTTTAGTTTATCCTAGTATCGAAAAAAAGAACAATCTAACAGTGTCAATAGACAGTCAGCAAAGTATTGAAACACTCGCTATGCATCTGACAAGCAGGAGTTTCGTTGCATCAAGCTCATTGTATTTTCAGATAATCGGCAATAGTCAACCGCGATCTACTGTCACCAGCAATAACTAAGTACAGTAGCAACCAGTAAGTATATTGGGTAATAGTTTTAGACTCCGCTTAATCCAAGAAAGGAAAGCTTTCAACATGTTGGCCGATTCTAAACATTTAAGAGTTGTCTACACTCTACAGCCTGTAGAATCATCCCGGTTCCGACTTTTGCTTTTCTTGAAGTGTCGTATAATCCTCCCGAAAATTCTCACCATTTCCCAGACCCCCATCGTGTCTAATTTTTGGGAACAGAGCTTAAAATTTGAGTTCCTGTGACACCCTTGAGTTGGAACTAAATTAGAGCTCAGATCTTAAAGAGCAATTTGACTGTGGTGGTGCACCTTTTTTTAGGTAATAGTTCTGTCCATCTAAATCCAAGTGTTACATTATCGAAAATATCTCCACTCCGTACAAAATCCAGCGATCACCTTGTCTAAATAACCCTTCAATTTTTTGTGTATCGCTGCAGGTGACTACTCTAGTACCAGGTTTCATCTTTTACCTTTTCAAAGGGGTAGTGATCATATTATTAAACAGGTCTCGCTTGAACTCGTACCTCCATGCTCAGTGTAAAGTTAAGATATGGTGAAAAGTACCTAGACCCTCTGGCACTGGCGCTGTTCTGCTTCCTTAAGTCTCAAATCATTTTTAGTTGAAGGATACTTTTTAAAAATATCCCGCGTCTGAAGATTGTAAATCGTTTCTAAGGCAGCTGGAAAAATGCTCCTTAGATTTGCCTTTGTACATACTGAAGACTTTCTAAACGTTTATTCTTCGCTGTCAAGCTTTTGAGACGGTATTTTACCAGATATAAGATACATAAATCGTAAAAGGGCAGATAAGGCAAAGGTTCAAACCCCAGCACTTTTGCACACAGTTCCTGTAAGTATGGAGCGCATAATACTCTTTTTTGACTCTTTTCTCGATATTTCTTTTTCAGTTTTGCTTCCAACATTGTTTTATAGTCAACACTTACACTCAAAAAGTTTCGTCCTGGACGTTTAACTTTGAGTCTCTTTTTAAAAAAATTTTGGTTTGCATTATGACAATGTTAGACTTAAAAGCGCCATTTGTTCAGGGCTAACAGCTCAAGCCGCCTCCGTAACGTGGTCCTACAAAAAAAATCCAGAGGGATCAATTCGTCTGTCTGTGAAAATTCATTTTTTAAAATAATTTCGTGCCAAATTTTTTTATAAATAAGGCGTTGCACGTCTTAAACATTTCCTCTACACTGGACCAACCTCATCTTTATTTTAAAACTAAAACACAGTTCACATGTTGCGCTATTGATCTCTTTAAGTGGTAAGTGAAATCCCAACTGTATTTTAAAAAAAATTAGACCGAATCTTGCCATCAGCTTTAAGTTAAATTTTTGACTGTGAGTTCTTTTGTGGATAGCCTTACTTCAGTTTGGTTAGTTAGCGAGTAAGCTGTGACAAAACTCTAAGTTAAAAATAAGTTTCGTAACGAATGGCATTTTCATACTGTTAAATAATGACAAAGAACAAGCATAGGGTAACAATTCGTTTAAAAGTATGAATCTACTACTGCAGTCCTTGACACACAGCGGTTCCTAGCCGTGAGTCTCGGAGGACCCGCAGGTGGCCCTTAACAAATCCTCGGTGCATAAGATATTTGGAACGGCAAACTGAGTAATGTCTACCTCTTTATTATTAAAAACCTTCTACTATCAGCATCTGTTTCCCATTTAAGTAGCCGCTGAAAGGAGGTCCAGGAACTTGAAGAAAGCAGCTCAAAAATTTAACCAAGCATTTATATTAGCCCACCAAAAGCCCATGCTGGGAGCCTCAGTTCTAGGGTCGAATGCAAAATTCCACATAACTTTTCCTTTTACCAAAACATTAAGAAATCAAAAAGGTACTTCATTTTTATTACAATAAAGACAAACTGATTTGTATGCACCTAACGTTTAAACTATATTCCCTTAATGTATGTATATTTTTAAAAATGAATCTCCCTATTAAAATATTAATTCTATTTTAAATTATTATTTATTTCTATTGATGTGTTTTTCTGCGGTTAAACTATAACAATTTTTTACGTTTTTTAGTATTTTCCATTAGTTTCTTGATTTTTTTTAATTTATTAATTTATTTTTATAATGATTCTATAAATTGATTGAAATGTGTTTCTGTGGCTTTTAAAATTCACTTAATATGAAAACATGTGGTTTAAAATATGTCACCTAAAATAAGTTAAAAAAAATGCAAACAAATGCTATACACCCTGACCAGGGTATAACAGGCAAAATAAGGCCTTTTTGCATTTGAGCAGAGCATTTTTTTAAACTGCTAAAATCTATATTATTATCCCAAATTGTATATTAAATTACGGATTTTAGTATTAAGATAAATTCTCTAAAACATATGACGTATAAACAATACTTAATCATATAATACTCATACGCTTCCTACCTGCTGTGAGGTAAAACTTTAACCAAATTTAAACGTCTTTAAGTCAATAAGCTTTAATATTTAATAAAAAAACTTTTTTAACTTTATTATTTTAAAAAATATCTACAGCTGTGAGTAATTACTTTTCAAATATGTCACGTTGTGTTGATGGCATCCATTAAAAATTATTCCCTTCTAAATGCTAATTACCAGATTTCTTTTAATTATAATTTAATGTTTAATAATTACATTTGCTGTTTGCCGTTTATAACTTGTCTACACATGTGTATGAACAAATTCATACAAAATAATCTCAAGTGTATTATTTCCAAGTACCTAAATACATATGTATGTATTTGTGTATTATAAAAAAAAGTTTAAAAATAAAAACTTAAAATTAACTAAAACTTCCACGTGTGTACGCACACATGCATAAAGTCATATAAATTATACAGTCACATAAATTCATTTAGAATTGTTCACATATGCACACGCATACAATCACACTTGAAAAATTCATGTTAAATGAGAACAGGAAGTGCTTGTCACAGTTTTACACTCACATACCCACACAAACATTTTAAAAATATTTTGTAAATTTATTTGCGTTTAATTCTCAAGAGTGGCAGCAAAGAAAAAACAAAAAAAAAGAAGAAAGAAGCGTGAATTAGTGTTAAGTGCCTCAGCTTACCAGACAAATGAACTGTTACCCAAAACATAGCCACATACATATTCAATGACAGAAAAAACTACAGGAAACTACTTCATTTAAATACAATTTCCATCTTAAATTTTTTTGTAGAAAAACTTGGAAACTGCGGACCTCGTTACGATTTCAGGCATCTTGATATGTTGATATTTTCTTACAAATATGCATCTACATACATTAAATGTATTTGTAAAAACTAAGTTATTTGATCAGTCAATGAATGCCAAGAATATCTAATAAAAGCGACTTCAGTTGTAGTACGTATTAAGGGCGTAAAATAAATCCGTGTTTATATCAGTCGGTTGTTTAATAAGTTTTTGATGAAGAGAAGAGTCTTTAGATATATGTACTTTCTATTAGAGCTAATCAGAATGATAAAGTTTCTCCAGGTATTAACGAGAAAACTTTTGTTTAATCTGGAAGGCTAACAGATATGATTTTTTTGTCTCTTCCCGTACAGGGTGATTACAGATATATGGTATGGCATGGCAAGTAATAATGTTGCCAATAATGGGTAAATAAACAAAATTGAGGGGAAAGACCCCTGTAGATTCAACATTAGAGTTCTAAAGCTGGTAGGGTTTTGAAATTAAATATGAAAGCCCCATGTTTCGTGGTGTGATTTCCAAGCATGGCAACTGAGAATGGAAGCCATCTACCGCGGCTAGTCTTGTATGGGCTTTCGGGGGACTGCCTTTAGCTCTCTCAAGAATCCTTTTTCCTTTGGCTTTGAGTCAAAAGTTTAGTGGAGTAATGATAACGTTAGAACTATTTCCTGCAGTGCCTATCGTTTTCAGCCTGTTTTATTTTCAGCTGGTTGTCTTAACTCTGGTAACCCGTCAGTAAGGAACTCTTAAAGTATTGTTTTTAGCCTGGCTATGGTGTGGCCTTTCTAGAGCTTCGTAGTGGCTTGAGCTGGATCCTTATAAAAGCAAGAGCATTGCCCTTTACCGGCATAATATAAGTGTCGCTGAGCAATAGTCCGTTAAGGACGTGCAATTATTTGCGCACTTTACTACTTTGTTTACAATAAATTTTAAACAGAGAACTTTTACTATTTTGTACAATGCTCGTAATCTCAAATTTTAGTCTACTTAATCTACCTTCAGAGGCTGTTGCCAATAGGTATACGACTCAATTGGTGTCAGGAGGACAGTTTACTTGGGTGCCATGGTGTCATTGCAGAAAAGATTCAAGCAGCCTAGTTGGCCACTGATCTGACCTTTCCTTCCAAGCTTAGAAATCTAAGGTGAACGTATTTATTAACAGGAAGGTGGCGATTAAGGCAATCATTAAAACACTTATCTAATTCTCAATTGTTAAAGGGGAAAAAAAAATCTGTTGGTGTACTTAGTGTCGTCAGTCCAGGTTCGTAGGCACAAAAATAGTGATAGGACGAGCTGCCAATCAAGGGATTAATTGCTCTTGAAAGAGCAGAGGACTTTGGCTCTTAAATGGTCACAGAGGTCTGGGTAAATATTTTTGAGTGTAGAGCCCTATGACCCGTAGGATAAGGCTTTTTATATATTTGCAAATGAGCCGTTGTGGACTACTAGTGGGAATGAAAGCATGTTACTGTTAGATAGTGTTTCGTGCCAAAGGAGCAAGACGACTGACCAGTGATGTACTATACCGCAAAAAAAAAGAGACTAAAGAGACAGCACCCATGCGCTTCAGAGCATGGATTTTATTTTGGGGTCATATTTTTGTCAAAACCGGAAGAAAATATGTGGTGGGCTACACGGCATTTACCAAAAGAAGGTGGATTACCCGAAATTTAATTTTATCAAATTAGTCACTCTTATAATTTTTATTTTGTCTGGTAATACGAGGGACCTGGCCATTTTAACCTTATCCAGCCAAACTGATTGCATAAGTGCAATAATCCACGGGCACCATAGGTTATACTTGATAAATAACAACCATATGTGTTTGACCAAACTTTTTATAGTGTGAATCAAACTTAAGTAAAATCGTTAATCCAATCATTTTTTTTTTGGAAATTTTTTACAGTTAGAGAAATCCCTCCCAAAATATAGAAAAATTCGCTAAAGAAAACCTTTGTGCTTGAAAATACCTATTTATGTTATGTCTTACAGTTATTCGGTTTTACCAGACCTGTTTGTACAATAATGTCACGTTCGAGATTTCTATCAAAGAAAATTTTTTTTCTTTATTAAAAAAGTCGATGAGCTCACGTCTTAAAGAAAATGCAAATTATCGAAATATAAACAAATTGGTTCATATTTGATTTTTTTTTTTTTTGCTTTTCTAAAGTTTCAAGTGATAACATACTTAACAATTTTCTCTTTTTTATGTTTTCATAAAAATACCACGCCCGTCACATTTGCAAAAAGGGGTTTCTCAAGCAAAAATCACTTCTTTAAGAAATCTTTAAACTACTGTAAAAATTAAACAATTTAATCCGTTCTCAAAAAATTTACCACAACCCGACCTTAAAGTCAAGATTCCTAAAGCTTAAGTTTGTAAGGTCAGACCCGTATAGTCCTTAAATGATCATTGGGGCAGGAGCTTTTGCTTTTTCATTGTCTACTAACTATTATTAGCTTAAAAAAATATTATCCTTGGAAGTAAACTTTTTTTTTAATTAAAAGTTTGAAATTTTTTTTTCATATATTTTATTATTGAATCTTCGCTTAAGCGAGCTAACCAACTAACTAACAAAATTAACTAAGTAGTTGATACTAGTCCAGTCAGTACCAGACCAAAATTTAAGTTCTCATAACAAAGTAAATTAATTTAAACAGTTTCATCTAAGTTCAATAGTGTCCCTTCTTTTCAGACGAGTGTGTCCACTATGTTGCAGGATGCTTCGAGCGAGCGGATTTGGCTGAGTTTCCAGCTTATTTAAATACTTGTCCACATAGTTTAGGATTTCGCTTTTTACTAGTGGAACTTCTAGATCCTTGTGGATGTTGCTGTTTTTGATATACCAAAGAGCACCAGTAGTCATTCTTAGAATTTCGTTTTAACGGAGTTGGATTTTTTAAATGTTAGATGCGGAAGCAGTGCCCCATAATTGTATACCGTAGCACCAAATTGGTTTTAAAATCGAGTTATAGAGTAGACGTTTACAATCAAGACGTAGCACAGAGTTTCTACCAATTACCCAGAGGATTTGAGCAGCTTTAAGTTTCATTTGCGTCAGCTTCGCATCTATATGAGGCTTCCATGTAAGGCGGCGATCCAGAAATACCAAGATATTTTGTCTCGGATGTGTACACTTTTGTTCGTTTATTTTTATTTTCCATAACTTTGCCCATTTCTCAACTTAGGTTACGTCTTGTTGCAGCTGGTTCGAAGCCTCTTTAGGGTCTTTGTGAATACTAAGAAAAGCAGTGTCGTCAGCAAATGTCGACGTGTATGTGAAACTATTGGTTGGCATATCTGCCGTGTAAACAAGCCTCTATTGGTTGGGAACAAATTATTTGGTTTCCCTCTTTGATCATAAATTGTCGGCCTGTTATGTATTTTTCTAAAAAGTTGAAAATAATAGATGGAAGGTTGAGGTTTAGTTTGTTTAAAAGGCTTGTGAGACATCGATAAAAAGCTCGGAGCAGTACCTCTTTTCCTCAAAGGCTTTTCTTATAACCTGTACCATCCTGTGAGTTTGTTCGATGGTACTATGCTGACTTCTAAAGCCGAATTGGTGATTTAGAATGCAGTTATTGTCATTCAGGATCGGATTCAGCTTGTTTTTAACAGTTTTTTAAACAATTTTGACATTGTGGGTAACAAACTTATGGGCCTATAAGATTCCACCTTCGAGGGATCTTTGCCAGGCTTAGAAATCATCTTTACTAAAACATTTTTCCATAGGGGCGGAAAATGTTCAAGCCGAATTATTGCGCTAAAATAAAAAGAATGATTCTTTTAGCAGTAAGAGGCTGCTCTATGAGCATTTTGTTGCTTATTTTATCAATTCCAGGAGCTTTTCTACCATAGCCTCTACAACATTTGCAAATCGGAAACGTATTTCTAAAGGACGTGTAACAACAACAGGCAGTAATTCCCTCACGTTTGTACATGTATTGGGACTGAATACGTTTTTGAAATGATTTGCGAACAGATTGCTTTTTTCTTCGTCATTTCTAGCCCAGGATCCTCTCAGATTGTGCAGTGGTGGTTTTGCGATAATAGGTCTTTTAAGACGTCTGGCTGATCGCCATAAGGAATAATTTGAAATTTACTCGGCTAGTATTAGCAAAAAAAAACTTGCTTTTTTCAACAAATAAAAGATTTTTTCAACATTAACGGAAAAATAGTAATTCTAATAAAAGAAGTTACATAATGAACCTAAGCCAAAAAAAAGGCAATAGTTTTAATTAGAAACAATTAGTTCACCAAAAAGTAAATAAAATAAGCCAATTTTGAAATGTTAAGGTTATTAGCAAAAATGGAGGCAAAATTGTCACGCCGGTCCTCTATTATGACTCTTATGTTAAATAATAAAATAAACAATGGCAGGAATAGAAAAAATGTTGAAAGAAGAGCAAAAAATTTTTATCGCGGAAAATTTTTGAAACATAAATTTAAATTATGCCATATAAGTATTTAAAAATTTAGTGGTTTTTAATACATCCCCTGCGTGCATCACAAAATCTAACTACACCTCTGTTACACGTTCACTTACAATTGTAGCTAACAACTAAGGCCAGTGTAAATTCAGTGGAGAAAATAATAGCAAGACATGAAGTATATTTATTTCGGTTAAATATCCACTAAACAATATTTTATGCTTATTTTAAAAGACAGATGTATGGCTTAATTTCAACGACATCTGTGTTCAGTTATCCTGACATTGTGTAAAGCTTTGCCTGTGAATTCTTTGCTAACACTAAATCTAATTCAAATGTCTGTGCCTTTCTGTATATAAGTGTACATACATACATATGTTAAATGCCTTTTGTATATTACGCTCAAATTCACACTGTTTGATAAGTGAATTTACGGCTAAATCCGTTTTTGAATTTGGAACAAATATGCAGCAGTAAATTCATTACTTGTGTGAGTCTGTGTTTGCAAAATTTCTTTGTTCATATAAATTATACTCTCAAGGTGACATTTGACACGTTTAAATCTCTCGTAAATTTGTATATGTTGTGTGACTTAAGTAAACTAGACTTGTGCCACAATAGAACTTGCACACAAAAGCACAACGATATCAAACAAAAAAGTTGTGGCGCTTTCTTTCACTTAGACCAAGATCAAAAAGATTTATAAGATTTTTCTAAAAATATATAAACATGTTAAGTTTAATAAGCAGCATTAAGAATCAAGAGCTGAACGAGCAAAATTAAACATTTGAATTTCTTTTAATTTATATTTGTTCTGCTTGAATTCGTTATTAAAATTGCGATAGTTAAGAATTAAAATTTGTATTAAAAATTAAGTAATTCCGAGTGTACTGCATTTTCGAAATTAGCTTCGATTTCTCGTCAGCACTCTTTATATTCAATAAAACTGTGGCTTGAATGTATCCCCGAACCAAATAAAAGGGGGCAAAATAAATCACTCTATTGGAAGAATCTCTAATTTTTGCAAATGACGGCCAATGTCGAATCTAATTTGGTTTTTGTGAACAAGAAAGAGTCTCCAGGAACGCGGAATAATTGTATCTATTTAGGACGGGATGACATGTGGTTCCAACTGGACGGATCAACAGCACACACTGCGCGAGCCACAAACGATATTCTAAAGGCGGCCTTTCCGGGTCGCCACATCTCTCGTTGGTTTGGTGATTGCGAGATTGCCCGATTTAACCGTTTCAGACTTTTGTGTGGGGTTATTTGAAGTTCGATGTTTACGGGAACAAATCCGGGACATTGAAAGCCCTTAAGGACAACATTCGACTTGAGTGCGAGAAGCTGTTGCCCTTAATTCTCGCCGATGTGATGAAAAATGCCCGAGCCCGTAGAGCAATCAATTGTGATGGCGTCAATTTAGCCAGAATCATTTTCTCAACTTGACCAGTAAAATTTAAAAGGCTTAAATAAACATAATCAAAAAGCAGAATCGAAGTTCTTCCTAATTCAGAAAAAAATGAGAGCCAAAACACATCGGATGACTTTTTTTGGCCCACCTGTAGATGTACACCTCTTTTACGAAACATATTTGTCTGAAAATTTCCTTGCGAGCTTGGTCGATCGAGGAGCAAATGGGGTTCTTTGAGGGGGGCATTGTTCACCACCAAAGATTTAAAAACTGTTCTAAAAACTTTTTTTTGGATTTATGCACTTTAAGTTTCTGCAGTCCCTAGAGAAAAATTGTAGCTACGCCAATGCTAATAATATTCTCCATATTCTGCTAAGAATTTTCAATTAAGGAGGACAGGTCAAGATCAGCGCCCATTTCAACTGCCAAAATCTCTGTATGAAAAACACTAAAGTCATCAGAAAGTTTTCGGGACTAACTGAGGATCAGCTCACAACAGAAGACCGCAGTGCTCACGCCTTCTTTCACCTTGCAGCCATTTATAAAGAATTAATATGTCTCTGTTGTCTGGACTCATATCCGCCAATAAACCGTATTTCTCAATAATAAGGCAACCACTCTTCCTGTTGTCCCATTCCACAATTCTGCGCATAGTATGCTGCAGTTTAAGAGAGTAGATATTAATGCATAACCAGTTGAGCAGTTTCCGATCATTCTACGCCTTCAGTGGTTGATTTCATAGACACATCGTTAAAATATCAAAAAAACTTCTCATTGCGAAAATAGTAAAAGATCTTTTGGATTTGTAAGAGGACTGAATGGAGTGTTGTATCCAACGAGTTTTGTTTTGAAAGGCGATTTGGATGCCAAAATCATTATTATTATTATTATTAATTGGAAAATCAGCAACTCTTAAATCTTAAGAATAAATGACGAGAAATTAGGGTGTCTTTAATATTTAGGGAAAAGTTGTTTGTTTTAGCCTGGTTTTGGTTCAAATGTAACTTTTAATATTTCCCACATACAGGCTTATGATCTCAAACATTCTCTAAAGACCAAAACCAACCAAGAAAGAGTTTGCCGTTTGCCATACTAATGTTTTGCTAAGAACATCCTATCCAGCCCATGTAATTTAAACGGTTGATATGAGTCAATTATTCATTTTGCCTTATTATTAGAGACAATTTCGAGACCCCCATTGTTCACCGTATTGTTGGGCAAATCTGGCAGCCCAGAAAATTAACTTTCCACTTCCCCCACAGATTATTGCCAGTCATCATGCGTAGTAAGATTGTTTCACAAGAACTCCTTATGCAAAATCTGTTTTATAAATTTCACTTCGCCCTACATACGTTGGGCTTTTATATCTATAAAGTATCTTAGTACTTGCTCTAGCACTTAAGTTTGCCAAAAGTCCTAGCTAATCTTCACCTTCAGCTGCTGTTCCATAAGGAGGTTTAGAGTTATGATTCGTTCATCTCCCAGAAAATTTTTCATGTATTTAAAACTTTATACCACCATGTGGTAAATAGAATCTTATTTTAATCGGTTGAAATTTGCAATGGCTCTACTTATGAATGCAATATTTTGCCTCAAAGAATTAATTGCTAACATATTAGTCATGGAAATCCTTTAAAGCCTTAATTCTTCCTTGATTGTTTCTCCTATAAAAGGCCTCTCAATGAAAATAATGTCAATGTGTGGTTTGACGGAAACGAAATTTGGCTCAAATAAAGTTCGTGGTATGAGAAATGATTAACTACAAAAATAAACAAACCTTGCATATTGTTAAAAAAAGTGTTCAAAACTTTTCAGAAAATTTGTCCAAAATTTACCCTGAGTTCATATAAGTTTATAGTTTTTAAAAATTTTAAAATATTTAACATAAACAAACGTAGATGGCTTATGAATATACACAAGCTTTTTTAATCCCACTCTCCATTTCAGGGCAATTAAAATGCATTGGAAACACTTAGTAAAAAATAACCTAAAATATGAAAATAAATTTAAACAAATAAATTGCATTTATTTTCCTTTAAAACAAAAAAACATAAACAGAACACAAAAACTGACACACAATATTTAAACATTTACTACATTTAACACACCTTTCCAGCACCTTCTTCTCCACACAAATACTTAAAAGTCAAATGTCACATTGCCAGTTTACAATGCTATAAAGTCATTTACATGAGTTTTAATTTTTCTCTATTTATTTTTCTATTTTCTTTATGCAGGGAAATTAACATAAAAACATAATTAAAGTTAATAAAAAAATTATACACTGGGGAAAAGGCTAATAAGGCGAATAGAGGATGTCTATCAATCATAAAACTAGAGCAAAATTTACAACATTTTAGGTTTCCGTTATTCTTTGACCACAATTTGTTTAAGACTTACATAAATATTAGAAAAAAACCTATTTGAAATTCCCCTTAATTATTTATATTTTTTTCAAGTGTAAAAATTGTACACTTTCCCATGGGTCACTAAAAAATAATTATTATAATGTTGTAATAAAATGTTCAAACTAACATACAGACATGTGTAGTTATGTGTGTACCATAAAACATATTTTATTTTAATCTGATTCCGAGTTTTTTTACAAATCACCATTTACCTTTAACACACAGAAATTAACAACAAACTATAATAGAAAGACATAAAAACATATTTAAAACAAATGTTACTGATAAAAAGTCATTAAAGGCAATGCCTGCACCAGCACACCGTGACTTCCTTTTCTTTATCCGCTGTCTGACTTTTTGATCGACCTTTCTGACACTCAACAACTGTCAACCAGAGAAACAAACCATTTAATTTATTAACAAACTAATGATTGCAGTCATCAAAGGTGCAAATGTGTTTTTGTAAAATTAAACAATGACAGACTGTAAAACGGGCCAACAAAAGTAAATAAAAAGGCACCAACGAATACAATGTAACACGAATAGATAGATGTGTGCATGATAAGCAAATTTTAAATTGTATTTATTTGAAAATAATGACTTAACAAAAAACAAAACAAAATTTGAAAAAAAAACGTCGGTTAAAAGGTTATTAATCCTGCAATAGTTTTTTAATTCAGAAAATATTATCAACAAAATTATGTAGCTCTTTTTATAAAGTTTTATTTTGATAAAATATCGTAAGGTATTTACTAAGACAATCAAAATAAAGAAAAAATAGAAAGAGAAGTGCGAATATTTATGTTTTGTCTTTCAATACCCTTTGGTTGGGCCTACATTTCAGGCAGATTTGGTTTTATTGGTATTGTGTTGGCAATTTTTTGATTTGTTTTTGGCTGCAGCATCGCTAAGATGTGCAGGCAAATAAGGCTTGACCAGTCTTGTGCTCATGAATCTGCTATGGAGGAAATTAGGGAATATGAATTGCAGCCTGTGACGTTCAATGTGTCAATTGTGCACCTGACTTTTTGCAGTTCGAAATTTATTGCACTTGATGCGTTAAAACAAAAAAGTCGCAAGCAGTATCTGTCGACTACAGTCAACCCCAGTTTCAAAATTCGTAGATCGTTGCAATTATGAATAAATTTAAAATCATCGAGAAAAGTCACGTGATTAAGTAGTTTTTGATTACAATAGTCGCTGTTTTAAGTGTTTGTTTTTTTTTTGCTTTATGTGGGAAAAATATCAAATCAGCCCCAAACTTTGCCGCTGTTCGTAAAGATTTGTAAACTTAAACTTGGCGAATTTCGACTTCGAACTAAGGCTAAGTCTTTTATAGGGCAAACCATTTTGGAGCTGCTCTGTTTGTAAAACTTTACTAATGGTAGTAACCACCCCCCCCTAATTAATAACTCCCTTTATACATAAAACGCAACATTTCCATAAATATTAAATGTTTACTGAATATTGTTTAACTAATTTAGTTTCTAGTTAAAATTTTTGTTACAGAAAAGTAAGATAAAAAATAATAACAACAAAATTAATAAACAATAAAAAAATATGTCATGGCCTTGTGTTAACTTGTTACAATTTATTACTTTGTAAAAATCAAAAAAAAATTAATTACAACATGACGGTATATATGTACATACATGCGTCTATTAGGTTGTTGGAAAAAAACTTTGTCACGTTTTTGAAATCCGTGAGTAGCATATATTTGTTATGTGTGAATGCATGACAGCTAAAGAAAGTTCTTTAAGTCATGAAATGTAAATGTTTTTTTTTGTCCATTTATGCCAAAATTTAAAAATAAATTTTTGGGGAGTTGTTGAAATATTGCTTTTAGATGTTTATGTGGTTATAAATATGTGTGGGGGTCAAAGCTCATGGAGCAACAAAACCGCAGTAAGAAGCAAAGACTGGTAAGACAGCCACAAACCTATAATGGTAGTTTTAATCATAATTATGATTGCATTTTCCGACAAAAACTTAAAACAACTATAGTATGGTTTTTAAAGTCATAATAATAGTATTCGTAACCATACAATGATGAAATTGTTCGCGATCATATTCCCATGACCATACTCAACCCTGTGTTTTCCCTGAGTGTGAGAGCAGCCAGGCGGGTTATTCTCTTTACTGGTACACTCAGCCTTAACCTAAATATTAACAACATATTCAACCACATAAAATAATGGGACATTAGATGTAAAAGTAATATAAATTTATACAAAAAACTGGTTTCCTTGTATGGGAGGTGCCACTTCCACGAGGAGCCATTACACCCGCTGAAAGCGACTGCATGGTGCGCTGTTGACGCTGGAGGAGTCATCAGGCCATTTTTTTCGAGGACGCCGCTGGTCAAACGACAACAGTGGACGGTGCGCTTTATAGGGCCGTGTTGACAGAGTTTTCTTTTCCAACATTAAACGAATTAGGACTTAAGGACATACAGTTCCAATAGGACGGAGCAACGACGCATACTGCGCGAGCCACATTGGGTCGATATTAACTTTTCACTTGATGAACAAAGAATTTTAAGGGTTTAAATAAACATATTCAAAAAACAGATTTAAAGTTTTTTATTTAGTAAAAAAATGAGAGACAAACAATATCGGATGACTTCTTTTGGCCCACGTTGTATAAGTTTGTCGGTCACGCATTACGAATTTTTGTAATTATTCTAAATGAGAGGCGGCAAAATTTAAAAACGATAGTCAAAGCAAAGTGAATTTAAAATATTTTGTTCGATTTTTGCGTGCATTTTTCGCGTTATCCTTTAATTGAAATTTCATATTATTTTTGACAGAAAATTTTTCGATTAAACTAGTAATTTTAAATCGAGTAGATCCATCAGTATTTTCTTATACCTTGTCTCCTTGTTTTACGCATTTTCTACTTTTTCTGCTTAACATTATAACTCAAAGAAATTTTTTCTCATTTAATCACATTCAATGTAATTGGAGTTGTAGATATAAAAAAGGGGGCGAAAAAAAACACAAAATCACTGCAACAACATGTTTTAATGCAATATTTTCTAAAGCCCAATCTTAACCTTTGATGTGCTTGTCATGATTTGCAACTTTTATTTAAAATCGATAATTTTTTTTGTATTTAAAATATATTGCAATCGAATTTAATGCTTTAATACTAAAAGTGAATTAAATAAAAAACGATTGGAGTTTAGTGTTTTTAAAAATGCGATTTTTGTAAGACTTCACAGAACAAATGAACAGCTTTAAAATTAACAAAGAATGACATGGCACGGTGATATCAAATATCTACAATTTATTATATTCCAGTCTGTATATATGAACATATGCATGTATGTATGTACGAATGTACGGAAGTGGCTAAGAATGTTAGACACCTTTTATTATATCAGTAATAGCAGACAGACCATTTGATAATTTCATCATAAAAGCAGACCATAATCGTCATCACCATTACACTAATCAACTGCAAGCTGACACGCAATATTATTAAAATAGAAATAAAGAAAAATATTGAAAAAGAAAACAAAAAAAATATGAAAATCAGTACAATAAATTGATGACTAGCAAAAATTTATTTTCTAAAAATTTTTTAGAAATTTAAAAAACGATTTATAAGCAGCAATTTTATTTAGTCCTTTAGCAAGAGGTTAGATTTATGAGTGTTTGTACGTAAGTAGATTTGGCAAACTTCTATAAAACGTCCAAAAACAAAATGTTTTAAATTTGGTTTATTTGTTTATGACAGAACGTAAAAATCTTTTTTTTTTAATATGGATTACAATACATATAATAATAATAATATAAAAACGTTACATGTTATGTATTTGATTTTGTTTTTTTTTTCTTTTTTGCTGTTTTAAGGATTTAAGCTTTTTTTGTAATCGTAGTCATAATACAAATATAGTAAAACATTTAAGTACATAAGCATGGTTTGTAGTTTTAGAAACTTTGTTAGAATAATAAAAAGATTTTCCACAGATTTACATAAATTCATTCGTCAAATGCATATTTTGCATTTTTATAAAAATTGTTATTCTGTTTTTTTTTTTTTTAAATCGTAATTTGAATTTTTAAGCTTTTGTTACACTTGCTGCTTTTGTAAGGGTTACCAAAATTGTTTCACACATGTGTGTTGGTGAGAACAGTGTGCATATTTTCGAAAATTTATTTTTTATGGTGGCATTTTTTGTGTTACAACACAAGCCAAAATATTAAATATTTATTCCGATTGTATTTGGACAGCAACTGATTATAAATCAAATTTATAATTTTGAAAAAAGGCTGAATATAAAATAAAATATTGAAGACCAGACAGACATTTTTGAAGTATGACAAGTTCCTACTGGCCATCAAAATTTTCCATAAGAACATTGTTTATTAATAACATTTAAATTGATTCAAAATAAATCCGCAAGGTTTTAAGAAAGTCCGAGTTGCTACCTTGCACTGACTTTTTATTAACAGTCAATAAACTTTGTTATCGGTTATCAAGGTTGATTGAGGTTACAATAGGGGATAAAAAAAAGTAGCCCCTCACAAGTAAGCACTTAAATACCTCAAAAATCCATTGTGTTTTATTTCAGAGTAACATAAGGCAACAAGTAAAAGAAAAAGAAGTTGTTTGGGTATCGAAAGAAAAGAGGCATACCCAAGACCGGGAAGAAAAATATAACTCTAATACTTTACCCTCCTTGATTGAGTAGCGTCTAGCCACCCAATAATATTATTCACTTTCTAAGTTAAAATAACTTAGGTTTTGACAAAATCATGAAGATTCTCCGATCTCACCTTCCCGGGTTTATAAGCCTTGTATTTGGTAAACTCAGCTCCGGCCATCTCAATTTAGCTTATATATTAATTTTTTATTAACTTTGACTTGACGTAATATGCTTACTGTCAACATATAAAGAAACTTCACTATTTCTTGATATTTTATGCCCTGGAACGCACTACATTTCTCAGATAGTCAAAAGGACAATTGGATGTCCCCTTCCAAGATATAGACGCTAGCACCGGTGCTCATATCAATCTCAGATTCTCTAGTGAAAGCTGCACATACTCATACACGCTATTAGATCCAAATTTCCTTCCTCCTACTGAATTCCTTGCCGCAATTGCCGTATCCCAGGGCTGCCAATTACAGCACATCATTGAAATTTAGTCAAAAGTTTCCCATAACATCCTTTTTCTATCGCTTTCTTTCAAAAAGTGCATCTATATAACAGAATAGGTCTAACAAATATAATATAAATCCAATTTACTAGCTTTGGGTCCCAGCTTTTTCTATGGAGTGTTTGAATTTGCTGTAGGTATTAAGGTCTCTCTTTTTCCTTTTTATTTTCTTGGTTTTCTTATAAATTATAAACTGATTATTATGCTAGAGCAACGCAAATTGTTTTTGTTTTAATCGCTGTCGGCACGCAATCGTATCTGAAAATCTAATAAATAATAGAGAAGAGTTTTGTATAAAGTGAAGCTTCTATTTAAATAAGCTTGAATGCCTCATTTAAAATTATTAAAATTCTCTAGCTGTTGTTAGCAGTAGCATTTAAAATCAGAATTATAATATTTTCCCTGATACATTTTCCGTTTTAGCATATTAGGCAGAAAGTACCTGGCATAGATACTCACAGTCTTTTACATTTTTTAAAAGAAACCCCTTAAGTATATCATTAATACTGAATCTTTATTAAAATATTCATTTTAAACCGCATCAACCTTTTCGGATTCCCTGAATACTACCTTTAAGAGTCGTAGTGTTTGGCATTATATAAGTAAAAAGTTTGTGTTTTAATTTTGAAATATTATATGCATGAATTTGCATTTCAGTATAACTTTAGATTTTACCCTGTCAAATATATGTACATGAATAAATAATAAATTTTCTTAAAATTGTAAATGCATAACCAAGAGTTCTTTATGCCCCCTTTTTCATATGTTGAAACATTTTTAAAATCTCTCAGAACAGGCTCTTTTTCGTAACAAATCAATATTTAGTTATTTTTTTCTTAGGAAAAATTGCTGCTAAAACACTTTATATAAAATCAAGCCAAGCGCAGTTGATCAATTTTACTTAACGTTTTTTTTTTGCTTTGATTTTTTAAAATTATTTATCAATCCATTGCTTTAAGCGCTACAGCAGTAGTTTTTCTTTTATTTTTATGACTATAGACTAGAATATTTTAGACAAAACTTTGAGGCAAAAGCTTAATCGGCACTTATGCTGTTTACCCTTTTCGGCCAGTTTAAGGGTGGGAGGGGGTGTGGCGCTAAGCTGATATTTTAATAGCCCTTATTTTCAAACTTCCCCTTTCGAAATCATATTTAACCTTAAGTATTAACTTCAGATATATATTGCTGTAGATATGAATCTTCTTATAAAATAGTTTTGATTTTTTAACGTTTAACCTTTCATGCTTACAAGAGTCTACTTATAAAGAACACACTCCCAGCCAACGTAGGACTTCTTAAAAATGTTTGTGACCCATTAAAACCTTAAGCAGTTTAACTATAAGCTCATTTCCTAAAGGCCCCCTATGGGCTTAAAATACGTTGTGAGGGTATTATGCCTCTGTGCGCCAATAATAATAGTCAAAGTGTCGTTCTCAATTCAATCGATTGTTTAAGAATCACTATCTGAGTCAAATAAAGCATGTCCTTTCACCTATCAAATTCAAATTAAAACCCGCATTTAAAATACATATTTATAAAATAGGGCAGAGATAAGTGTTTACAAATAGGAAACATTGATCGATTAGAATTGGTCAATCATTTTACATAACCATCATTACTCTCGACTAAGTATTTATATTGTAACAACTACAAGAGTTACTCCATCACCTCAAAGTGTTACATATTTGGTTATTACTACATTAGATTCAAATTCTATCCCTGCTAAATTCTACCTAAAAAAAAGAAATTAATTTTTTTTATTCCTCGCTTTATTAGCGTCAGTTTTAAAAAGAAAATAACTAAAAAAAACAAGTTTTTACCGATACTCGCCGAGAAGAATGCACTTTCGAAACCAGCTTTTTCGTATTCAGTACTTTTTTATCAATTGTTAGTTATTCGAAAAACATCGGATTTTTAACCCACTGGTTTGGTTCAGTATAAAGCCAGCAATAGTTTAACTTTAAATAAGAAGTGCATGACACGGTGATAACAATGTGAAAATTGTATTTAACATACACTGTGTGTAATTTTTTAAGTCATGGAAAAATAACCATATACGGACATCACTACGTGAAAGAAGACCAAAAAAGAAAAGACCCATGTCTCCCAGTTTTGCCCAAAGTCATGCACTTTTTTTGTTATGGGCCCCCAAAGATTTGGGGCCTTGGTACCATTTTTACAAAAGGTGATCATTTTCTCAGGCTCATATCTTGCAAACCGTTCGGAATTTTAATTTACTTTTTGAGGCAAAGTTGTAGCCCTTTTTATAAAAAACAAAAATTATGAACATAAAAAATTGAAAAAACAATAATTTTAAATCAAAATCGCAAAAAACTTTAAAAAATTCTAATTTTTTTTACCTTTTTCCCCCTGTTCAGGTCCATAGGTAGCAAACCGTTCAAAATTCAAGGAAACAGTCAACTACAAAAATTTACCTAACATCCCAATTAACAACTTTTTAGAACATATAAACTTCCTAGGAATGATTCTTAATACCGTTTAGGTAGCGCTTAGGTAGCCGCAAAAGTTAAAAATTTCCCCAAAATGTATGTACATACATGTAGTTATGAAGCTATCTCTTCCTTACGTTTAATCAAATTATTTACATATATTGTATCTGTCTTTCGTGTAATAGAGAACTCTAGTGCATATAAATATGTGTATATGCATGTGAGATAGCCGCGAAAAGTCTTGGAACTTAAACAGGTAGGCAAACATTAAAATTGCTGGAAACCCTAAACAACAAAATACATCATACACAAATCGCAATAATGATCGTTAACGGCCTTTAATTAAATTATGTGCATACTTTTTTTATTGCTTTGTTATTACTTTTTAATAATTATTGTTTATACCAAAAATAAATTACCTACATATGTGCCTACTACCAATTTTTTTAATAAGTAAGGACAATCCAAAATAAAATAGCAATTGGATAAATTTAAAAAGAAGAAATTATTGCACCCAAAACTAATCAAGAAATTAACTACAAAAATTTACCAAAGATTTCAGTAAACAGCTCACGCGATCACGCACCGATCGCACACCCATCAAGGAACGCAGATCACAATATAAAAGCGACGCGACTCTCACATCGAGGCATTACACAGCGCGACGTCAACGAAGTCTCAGCGGTGAAAGTTATAGAGAAAGTTCTACAGCATAATACGCATACAACATTGGCAACTGACAATTTCAATATGCAGTAAAAATATTTATTTCTTTTGCTACATTTGCGGTCATCAAACCAGAAAAAATAATTTTACAAGATTTCAAAAGGAAAAGAATCTTTTAACTAGTGAATTTAAAAGAGCATATGAGTGATTTTTCGACGAAATAGCTTTGATCAGTGAAAATTACACACCTAACGCAGTGTGTCGCCAATGTTATAATAATCGCATAGCATGGTTGAATGGAGGCAAACATAGTATGAAATATTGTAAGCCGGTAAACTGGATAAATCGCCCAGGTGATCATGGGGGAACCAGTTCTTATGCATGCGTTAATTACCCAAATAGACGTGATGAGAAGAACAAAATTTATAAAGCAACTGTAACAGCCACACTACCAGTGCTTGCACCTGAAAATTTTGTATTCCCAAGGCCACAAACTCCAGATCGTAGGACAGAATTTACAAATATGACTACAGCAAGTGGTGTTACTAATCGAGATCGATTTGATACCGACTATTAGCCCCAACAGGGAAGAGATGGACCAAAACTAATAACTAATAAAAAATCAAATGGAAAAACGGTACAAAGGCAAAAAATTCGACGCATTGCTTGCAGAGGTAATATCAATTTTATTGTTGCATGATCTGCATTATTTTTGATTTCTTTTCTACTTCATTTCAGGTATGTTGGTGGAGTCACAAGATAAGCTTTTATGATGTTAATAAGGTATGTTAAAAAGAAAAAGCCAATGAAAGAAACATTCTGGAAGCAACGTGCCTGTGGACACCGTAAGTTCTGAATCAGAGTCAGATTCGGACGACGATTTAGATCCTCAACTTAAGAGAGCGCGATATGCAAGTCCAGGGCCATCAACTTTATAAAAATAATACGAATATTTTTTTACTATTTTTTTGTAATAGACAGCACAGTATCTCAATGTTGAAGAAAATAAAAAACAAATGAAATTCAAAAATTTTCGTAAAATTTTTAACTTTTGCGGCTACCTAAGCGCTACCTTAACGCTGTTAAGAATCATTCCTAGGAAGTTAATATGTTCTAAAAAGTTGTTTATTGGGATGTTAGGTAAATTTTTGTAGTTGACTGTTTCCTTGAATTTTGAACGGTTTGCTACCTATGGACCTGAACAGGGGAAAAAAGGTAAAAAATTTTTTAAAGTTTTTTGCGATTTTGATTTAAAATTATTTATTTTTTAATTTTTTATGTTCATAATTTTTGTTCTTTATAAAAAGGGCTACAAATTTGCCTCAAAGAGTAAATTAAAATTCCGAACGGTTTGCAAGATATGAGCCCGAGAAAATTATCACTTTTTGCAAAAATGGCACCAAGGCCCCAAATCTTTGGGGGCCCATAACAAAAAAAGTGCATGACTTTGGGAAAAACTGGGAGACACGGGTCTTTTCTTTTTTGGTCTTCTTTCACGTAGTGATGTCCGAATATGGTTATTTTTTTTCGTGTTGCACTGTGATATTGTAGCCTTTAAAAATAAATCTGATAAATGATTAAGTCGCTACATATACTAGATGGCGTCAGTAAAAAAAATTGAAAAAGGAGTTTTGCTGACTCACCACGTGAGTCCAGTGAATTATAAGGCTGATGTTTCTATCTAAATAACTAACAACTGATCAGAGAGTACTAATTATGAAAATCGTAGCTGGATTAGAAAGTGAATTTTACTCAGCTAATATGGGTAAAAACTTGTTTTTTCAATGAAAAATTTTTTTCTACAATTAATTCTGATAGAGCGAAAAAATAGCAAAGATTAATTTCTTAATTTGCTCAGTAGGGATCGAACTTTAGCCTAAAGTTATAATAAAAGAAATGGTCTTAAACAAAGTATTTCAAATAGTTAAATAAAAACAATTATGAGCGCTAAATTCGTCTGTGCTGAATCTTATATACCCTTCATATTGGCTGATCTAGAAACGTTGTTTTCGAACCGTAATTATTGTAACAATTTTTGGTGGGCTTAAAGTACATACTTAACTATCAAAGTTTTCAAAATAGAAACTCGTAACACTTGAACAATTGTATTGGCTTCCCTATCTTTTAGGATCCAGTATAAATATACTTTATGGGGTCGCAAATGTATATTAGAGAAATTACAAACGGAATAACAAACTGATATACATTTACCCTTAGCACTTTGTGAAGGGTATAAAAATAAAAAAAAATTTACAGCTCTCGTATGGAATTTTTTTATGATCGTAATTTTTTCAGATCATCTACCGAAATTTATGTATTATTACCAAATCTTAAGAATATTTTACTTTATTTGGAGATGTAAGTTATGCAGATATTATTTTTTAATGGAATCCTGTAGTTATGGAGTAAGGATAACAAGAAAACACTAACGAACTATTTTTAGCGATTATATCAAAAACAAATTGTTTTAAAAACTTGGGAGACCTTAGGTTAGCAACCATGAAATTATAAAACATAAGGTTAACCTTCTCTTAAGCTTAACTCTAGTTGCCGAAAATTTAGGACAAAAATACTTTAATAATTATTAAAGACATTACAAACGGAATGTCGTACTGATTTCAAACCAGAAATAAATGGTCACCCTAGCTATAGGTCAAAGTTTTTCGCACAGGCACAAACCCTATGGTTTTTAGTAAAGATCGTTTAATTTTTTGACATAGCCCCCATACAGATTGTAATTTTTTTATTTTTAGACTCACAATCTGAAAAAATACAAAAAGGACCAAAAATATTTATACAGTCCTTTTGTCCACTTTGTTGTCTTTCGAACTCCATATGTTTCAGTGGTCCTTAATTTTTTATTTCTAGACTCATAATCTCATCAGCAAAAAATTAAAAAAGTTTGAAATATGCAAGAGAACACTTTTTTTCTATCAAGCTTATATTCGACTTACGTATAAGTCAAAAATCCTCAAAAAATAAAAGAAAAATTTAAAAAAGTTGTGTAGAAAGAAGAAAAGAGGTTTAAAAAGAACTTATTGTCTGCATTTACTACTTAAAGCCTCAATAGGTTTGGGTATCTGTCCTAGCCAATTTGACTTATATTTCTACAGTTATTTTTTTAGAAGTTTTAAAATGATCGTAATACTTTCCAAAATACAGTTTCTACCCTGCTTAAACCTTAAATTTTTTTTTATATTAACCAGCACTTCGGGGATGGCCCCCAATAGGTACATGCATTGCATCATGCTGTTATCAGGAAAATAGATTTTGGGAAGAACGATAGAGGGAGTAGTGTTAAATAAATTTTGCGATATTAACTGTGACATGTGTATGTATTTCCATACACTTTTAAATCTGAAAATTAAGAGAAAAACAAAAGTTCGTTAACTATTTGATTAGAATTCGATTCTTTTAAAATTTTCTAAATTTTATTTTTTTTTTCGAGTTTTTAGATTCCGAGTTTTCCAAAATCCCCCCTTACTGAATCAATACATCAGGAAAGTTTTTAGAGCTCGAATAAACATACTTGTAGTTACATCCTTTTGTTTTTTGTTATTAAACTATAGTTTTTGGACGCAGAAGTGTAAGACTTTTTTTTATGGAAAAGTGTTTATAATAAAATTTTTCAAACAAAAACTGGGCTCTATTACAAGGACAGGCACTTAAAAGGAGGGGTTTACAAAAGAAGTTATTCAAACCAAATCCATAAAATTTTATTAGATTTTCGTAGCCTTATAAAATTACCTCAAACCTGAAACTTAAAATATTATTTAAAAAACATTTCTTTATTTTGTAAGTAATGTTTAAAAATGTTTTAAACATTTTCTAAAAATATCGTAAAGTTTATTTTTGTCTCGCCAAAGTCTGCTAAGGAAGTGTAATATACCTACACAAAAAAGTTTTCTATTTGTAGAAATACTTATGTTGTTTAGCAGACTTGTTCAGCAGGAGGGCCCCAGTTGGACAAAAATCTCAATTACACGAATATAACTTACAACCAATTTGTGGTTGCAAAAGGTTAAAAGTTAGTTGTTAGATTTATTTGAAATAAAAATATAAAATAAATGAAAATGTACCGTAAGCTTTGAATCAAATTTTGTATTTTTACACTTTCTATTGTTAAAAAATCCTTTTGTAAAAAGTTTTGTATTTGTTTAACTTTCGAAGCTTAATAACATGACTAGTTCTTTTATAAACTTTTTCTTACGAGCACTTAATAAAAATATCATCAATATCAGTTGACCTTAAAAACCCAAAAAAAAACATGATTTTAACCTTTGGTGACAGAAAATCGATCTGTCTTTTGCAATCAGTAGGGAAGAAACTATGTACTGTATGCAGCAATAACAGATTTTCTAATATAAAAAGAGAAAATAAAATCAGGACAACAACAATAAAAATTAAACTTATACAACAATAGGAATTTGTTAATGATTTTTAAAATAGTTCGATAAAGTGCCCGTAATATGTTTATTCCAGTAGCAGTCTTCTGATGTGTTATATTCAAACAGTTGTAATTAGTTAAGTCACGTCAAAGATTTGTTTGATTAAAAGGTTTTTAACACAAAAAACAGCTTAAATTACAATTGATTACACTGGGCCGCAACAATATTATTAGAAAGCAAAATTGCTTCTTTCCTCCAAATTAAAGGTATGCGGGATAATTCGGCTTCAGTTTGCCGTCGCTATGTTCGTGATGAACGTCTTCTTCCTCTTCCGCCTGTGCTTTAACGTGTTTTGCAATATCATCTAATTCTTTTCTAATTGTGTGGGTATTCCAACTCCATTTGGATTACATTTGTGATTGGTATTGTTGATTCGAAATAATCCTGGCCTCGCATTTTCTGAATATATCTTAAACAGTTGAATACAATAGCTTTTAAGGATTGCAGTTACTGTGATTATATGTTAGCGGTATCACCTAAGACGAAGAGAGGGGACTTCAAGTTTGTGATAAATATTTTTTCCTCCATTTGTCTTTATATATTTTGCTAGAGTACACTAGACTCAGGTCGGCTTTAATTTCTGCGGCTGCTTATATATGCTTTTGAACTGCTGCTTTTGGACTGTATGCCTCACAGGGAGGGAAAATACCTATAATCTGAAACGTTTGTCCTTAACAGAAATCTAGCTGTTCCTTAAATTACGAGTGCGATATACTTAGCTTTTTTTATATTATTTATATTAATTTTTGTAGGCCAATCTGCAATACTGTTTCCTGGATCAGTATTAGTTAAGCTAGAAATTTCTTAAAGTCCTTGAGTAATTACTGTTCTTCTTCTTCCCATTTTAAAACAGTAAAGATAACACAAAGCCTTGATATACACTAAATCAAATCTGGCTGTTTTTCAGTGAAGTTATACAATTTAAGTTTATATAAAGGACCTTTTAATAAAAATAAATCGCATCGAACCTTATGATGTCTTTGGTAATTAATTCGGCTGATATTTTCTGGATTTTTGTGGAACTTTTTGTTCCTTCAATATTTTTTTTGAAAGAAGATGTTTTATTTTATTTTTTAAAGACCATATTGATCTGCAAGACCGAGAGTGGTTAAAAGTTTAAGATCTTTCATATACATGTATGATCCCCATTAAATTCCACCATATAACTCTAACGATAAGTGCACACTAGGTGGTGTATTATGCATTTGTGAAGATGTTTGTAAAGGCCAAAGATGATAGTCTGAGACCCAACTTTAAATTTACCAGTCGACTTAGATTGGCTTCCTGAGTCGGCTGGGTGTTTTGGTTTTTTAATCTAAAAACAGGCTGCATTTTTAAAGAAACAAAGGATATTAAACTTACTTCTCGAGTTTATGTATAAAAAGTTTGTCTTATATGGAGGTATAAACTTTTAAGTTTTCACGCTATTTTACCTGGCGGCCATTTCGTCAGCCGTCAAGTGATTTACATATGTCTAGTTTTATATGGCACTTTAACACTGGCACTAACGCCTGGACAATGCTTCTAAACTGTGCAAATTTATTTTAAAATCATCGTTCTGTTTAATATACGCATCACACACTTTGGTTTGAATGGATAAGTCAACAAAATAAAACTGCCGTATTTGGAGTGATGATAATTCTTTAAAAATATATGTATATGCTAAGACACCATTACATTCAGAAAACTATTTGGTGTGCTTTATGGACTTGTGGAATCATTTGTTTGTTCCCTTTTAAGAACGGAAAAGTTACAGCTAATGATGACCGTTATAGAACCATTGTAATATGCTGGCTAAGAATATTTGTTTTCTAAACTAATTTCAAACTTAACGGATACAGGACAGGGAGAAAATCAGCTGTGAAATGGAAAGATACGTAAATTAACACCATGAGATATTCACCACTAGCCACATGCTTGAGGTTTTGTTTCTGTAGAAATCATTAGCATATTTAATTGTATTAGTAACTTTTAACTATTCCAATTAAGCTATTTGGCCCATACTTTAGTTTTGGTATAAAAAGGCAAATTTTGTTAAATGCGGTCTTTTTAATAACCTCAATTTTCGAGATCAATCATAACCGCGAGTAAGGTTTTCAGTTAATTTTACTGTACCAAAATTTTAATCGAATTTTATTGAAATCTCAGTGGTTTGAATTAATTTTGTTTTCAAATATTACAAACAAGTAATAAATTTTAAACTTTAAAATAAGTGTTTCGCCAAGTTTGGTAATATTAAAGTTAACAACTAATTGGTTTTATATGGTGCCACTCCTCAAAAGGTAATATTTTTAACTATCACACAGTTTTAGGTGCTTATTTAGCTTAACCACAAAAAAAAAAACAATTTTACAGATTGGCACCTAATTCCTACTTTCATTCTTTAAAACCTAACCTGAAACGATACTTGCAACCTAAGAGGACAGAGGCTTGAATAACACCTGAATTTAATGCACTGTATTGTATTGAGCAGGCAATAGCATGCAATACGGTTTAAAGGCCGTAAAAATAGTCATAACCCACCATTTAATTTTTGGACAATTGGCCAGCCACCTATGGAAAGGGTTATAGGGCTATTCTAACCTACCACGTATACAAAGTCTCCAAAAACAACATTTTGTTGGTCTAAGTATTTTGTTATTGGTATTTTAAAACATTTTTCTGGTTACATAAATTATATGTATCATGCGATATAATTTTATAAGTTTAGGTTAAACCTTATTTTAGTCACACATGGGGTTTCAAATATACTTATATTTTACAAGGAAATAAGAAGAGGCACAAAAGGTGCAATAACACGTTAAAAAGTATCACACGATCTTCTCACATTAAAGCGATGATATATTTGTCCTCCTTTAGCTTGCGAACATCACATTGCTGAATGGCCATTCAACGGTGGATTCATCTTCAAAAGTAAGTTACAAACATTGTTTTACTCATTAGTGATATTTTCATCGTAAAGCAAACTATGCAAAAAGTTAAAAATTTTAAAGTTATAAGCTTTTGAGAAAAATTTAATAGTATTAAATCAGAAATAAATAAAATAAAATAAAATAAAATAAACTAAAAGATTGCTAAAGAATTATAGATAGATAAAAGAACAATTCGCAAATGTGAGCAAATTGTGTAAGAATAATAAATGGTAAAGAAATTCAAGTAAAAGAAAGATAAAGATTAAAAGAAAAAGAATTAAGAAGAAATATATAAAAAAAAAAATGTAAAAGTGAATAAATAAATAATTGCTTAAGTGAGTGAAGTTATAGCTAAAATTAAAACAAGATAATTGAAACAACAGGTATTTTAAACCCCATATACATATATATTTATTTTAAGATATAATCTGCATTGAAAAATTTTAAAATGATTTTCTTATATACCCTATACTTAATGGTTTAAGGTCATTGACCTAGTTTTCGGTTATATACTATCGTTTTATATACTGCATCAAACAGGGTGCTTAACTGTCTAGTGTTAAATTTTTATCTATTTTTTTTTGTTTTGAATTTTGAATCGAAATGTAGTATTTTAATAAGGTGTTAAAATGTTAGAAATTTAAAATAAATTTGAGTATTATATTTACTTTTTGAATAATATATTGTAATATGAAGTGCTAAAATCTTTGTGTTGTGATTTATTTTGACTGGTTCGGGTAAGGTAAAGATACACAAATGTTAGCAGGGACTACCAAACGTATAGAAAAAGGAAGTATAAACATAGGTAGTCAATGGTTGGGTTGGGCAATGGTCGTTTCAAGTCATCGAAGGACGACCTTATACATTCTTCGGTTGTGATATTTACATTTTAGTTTCCGTTTAGCCATAGTTTAACCAGAATCTTTCTACCTATTTCGTTTATTTCATGATCATTTTCCTTAGCAAACCACTATTACAAGCATGCAAATTAAATAATACTTTTATGTAGCTTTAGTTTCCATCTCGGTTTAGCTCACTTTATTTCCCCCGCCCGATTGCCGACGAGCCAGAGCCGGATTTTCATGCATGCTAGAGCAAAACCAAAACTTGTATAAGTATAACTTATAGGTTGTACGCTACATAGATAATTATTTTTGGCGCCCAACGTGGGGCCCACGTCTCGTAACACCTCTTGTTTTAATCAAATAATGTATTTTCATTGTTACTAAAATTGCCTGCGTGTACCTCACCATTTTATATCTGGCTTAATTTTTACATTTTACAGAAAACACTCTTTTTAAGTTCTGCGCTCTTTTTTTTATGGGGGTTATTTTGGAAATAAATTCTAAGTTAATTTACCTAAATAACAAACATAAAATTTTTCTTCTTCTTAAGTTTTGTCCATGACTTTTTCTGGAAATTTTAAAACCTGTTGCAATTGCTGACGGGATAAAAAACCGATAAGTCATTCCTTTTATGTTTTTCTTTATCAATTTTTTTTCCTTACGTTAATAGACTGTAGTCGGAATTTAGGTACTGAACTAACGGGTCGGTTCCTAACCACATAGTTGACTTACGTTTGATTCAGATATGGAATCGAAGAATAGCTAATCCTGTGGCTGTTCTGTGCCATCTGAAAACATTTTTCTTTACCAGCTCTTAAGAGAAATATTTTTATTCGTTTTTTCAAGTCTAAATATCACACCGAGAATACTAAATACAAAAATTTTATGTCTTTACCTACCCCATATGAACTTTGTCATTTTAAATCACAACTTTAACATATCGAAATATTTTTTTTTATTGATATATATTTTTTTCCCTTTTGATTATCCTGGCGGTATAATAGGAAGATTACTGGCTTTTAGGTTAACGCATTTATTTTCTAATTCAAATTGTTTTTGTTAGAACTGAAAAGTTTATACAAAATGCCTGTTAGGAGAAGCAACGAGAATTTAACAGCACTTCCACCTGCAGCTTCGGCTACTAATCAAGATCCTACTCCACTACCACCACTAGTTGCAAATATTTGTGAGATATGTAGAAATTATATTTCAGTCAAGGCTCAAGCATTGAAGGCTAACTGCAACCACTATTTTCATAAGTCGTGTTTTAGTAAATACACCCAAGAAAAAACGAACTGTCCTAACTGTAATTCTCAAATTGCATTGGGCAGTACAAATCCAAAAATGTCCTCAAATATGTCCGTAACTACTAGAAATCAAGCTAGGTTGCAGCAGGCGGATGAAAACAGATTTTTAAGTAGTTCACAGCAAATACCTCGTACCCCAAATACAACTTCAAGTACAAACTCGTCGCCTGTAGAGCCAGAGCAACAACGTCATTTCATACGTAATTTAGTTACATCAGCTGTTGGAGCCCAACAGGCTGAAATGCTATCGACACTTAGTCAACAATTGACACAAATTATTCAGAACAATATCGAATTAGGTTTCCAACGGATGAACGTAAATAGTAATGATAATATGCCAATAACGAGCAATTGGCCCAATAATAATCAAAATATTCCAAATAACCTTCCTCCGGATAATCATATCCAGGGTGTAGAAAATCGGACACTTAACCAACTTCTAGGCTTACCTCAACCTAATAGTCAGGAAAATATCATTAACTTTGTTTCAAATCCGTCGGCCAATCCGATGAGAGTAAACTCTGGCATCTCCGCAGATCTAACTATGCGCCCGGATAAAGTTAGTCAGATTATTAGTAATTGGAGATTGAAGTTTAGCGGAAATACATCCAGCCTACCGGTGGATGCATTTCTTTATAGAGTAGAAGCTCTCACAAATCAGACATTAGGGGGGAATTTTGCCTTGTTGTGCAGAAATGCTAGTGCACTGTTTGAAGGTAAGGCCATTGATTGGTACTGGCGGTACCATAAGACAGTAAGAGAAATACAGTGGCAAAACTTATGTACGTCATTACGTAGACAATTCAAAGATACCAGGACAGACATGGACTATAGGGAGCTAATTCGTGATAGAAAACAAAAACAAGGAGAAAGTTTCGACGCATTCTATGATGCTATTTTGATACTTGTTGATCACTTAGAACAACCTATTGCGGACTCCTTGTTAGTAGAAATACTGAGAAGAAATATTTTACCCGAAATTCAGCACGAAATTTTGAATCTGCAAATTTATTCTGTTGATCACTTGCGTGACATTTGTAGGAAAAGGGAGTTCTTTCTGCAGGATGTACGGGGAAGAAACAATGCCCATCGACCGATAGTAGGTTCTAGAAAAATCGCTGAGATTTTTGAGCAAAGCGAAGAGGAAGCAGATTGTGCAGTAACACCTGATCTTGAAATCTCTGAGTTGTCCCTAAAATGTTGGAATTGTGAGAAAATTGGTCATAGATACCAAGACTGTCTGGCGGAGAGAAACATCTTCTGCTATGGGTGTGGTGCCCCTGGTATATTTAAACCCACATGCCCTAAATGTAACCCTTCAAAAAACTTACAATCGAGTGCACATCTAAGTGCACGCAAACCACTATCTTCGAGAAAAACGGATCGATCGACGAGCACGGATCAAACGCCCGTACTACCACAACAGTTTTAACCCGTCAAACTTCTATCCCTAAGACTAATAGCAATTTACATGGACTCAGACCAATTGTCCCTTTACATGAGAGGATAAAAAAATATGCGGAAATTCGTAACAGGATTTTTAATTCGGACTGTGACAGAAAACAATCTCGTTCATCTGATAGAATGAAAAGATATTGGGCCAACATTAAGGAAAAATATAAGAACCTAGTATGTAGTATTTTTGAAAAGGAAAACGATTTACGACCATACGCGGAAGTAACGATATTTGGCGAAAAAGTGTCTGGACTTCTAGATACAGGTGCATCAATTAGTTGTATTGGGGGAAGTCTCGCAGCAAAATTTTTGAGTTCTAATCAAACATTTAAGAAGCTTGAATCGAAAGTACAAACCGCGGATGGCAGGCCACAGAGCATTGTTGGTTTTGTGAAAACTAGTGTTATTTTCAGAGCACGAGAAAAACCTTTAGTAATGTATATAATACCTAGCTTATCTCAACCACTTTACTTGGGAATTGATTTTTGGAAAGCATACGACCTTTTGCCATTTCAAACCTCAAAAACCTTATCCAGTTCGACAATTTCATCCATTTTAAGTAACGGTTATATACCTATAGATAGCCAACAAAAGCATAAGCTTCATGAAGTAGTGGAATTATTCCCCTCATTTACGAAAGAAGGTCTAGGCAAAACATCTTTGGTAAGTCACGTTATTGATGTGGGCGAAGCAAAGCCCATCAAGCAAAGGTACTACCCTGTTTCACCCGCGATAGAGAAGCTCATGTATGATGAGGTAGACCGGATGATAGCGTTAGGGGTAATTGAGGAGTCTAACAGCGCTTGGAGCTCACCGTGTGTTTTAGTGAGAAAACCAGGTAAGAACAGATTGTGTCTAGATTGTAGAAAGGTAAACGAGGTCACTGTTAAGGATGCATATCCTCTTCCATTCATCGACGGTATATTGAGCAGATTACCGAAAGCGAAATTTATTACCAGTTTGGATCTTAAAGATGCATTTTGGCAAATTCCTTTAGATCCAAAATCAAGAGACAAAACAGCATTCACAGTACCAGGACGGCCATTATACCAGTATAAAGTAATGCCGTTTGGTCTGTGTAATGCACCCCAAACTATGTCTCGTCTGATGGATAAGGTAATACCGGCTCATCTGCGGAATGAAGTTTTTATATACCTCGATGATTTGCTGGTTATTTCGGATTCTTTTGATAATCATTTGGATGTTTTGGCACAAGTTGCTAGACGGTTTCGTGAGGCTGGTCTTACAATAAATGTGGAGAAAAGTAGTTTTTGTATGGAAGAAGTTAGGTACCTTGGACACATAATTGGTAAAGGCGTCATTCGCACTGACCCTGATAAAGTAAAAGCTATAGTTGATTACCCGACACCTGCTTCAGTAAAAGAGATTAGGCGGTTCCTTGGAATGACGGGGTGGTACCGTAAGTTTATAGGAAACTATGCATCACTAACGACGCCACTAACGGATTTGTTGAAAGGTAGAAGAAGATTTCTGTGGAATGAAGAGGCGAATGAATCCTTCGAAGCGTTAAAGCGTCATTTAAGCTCTGCTCCCGTATTGCACAGTCCAGACTTTAGTGAACCCTTCTATATTCATTGTGACGCAAGCAAGACAGGTATTGGTAGCGTGCTGGTCCAGAAAAATTCTGAGGGTGATGAAGTTCCTTTGGCATTTATGTCAAAGAAATTAAACAAAGCCCAAAGGAATTATTCCGTGACTGAGCAAGAATGTCTTGCCGCTGTGCTAAGCATTAAGAAGTTTCGCCCCTATATTGAAGGTCACGAGTTCACCATAGTGACTGATCACGCATCCCTCATGTGGCTCATGACCCAAAAGGACTTGACCTCCAGACTAGCAAGATGGGCACTTAAACTTCAAGGGTTCAACTTCAAGATACAACATCGTAAAGGCACACAAAATGTTGTTCCAGACGCACTCTCCCGTATCCCTTCGTCTGATTGTGACCTTTGTTCATCCGAGGAACAACGTAATTTAGCAGTCGATAGTCTGTCAGATGACAGTGGGGTTTTTGTCGACTTGAGATCACCTCATTTCCAGTCCGATGAGTATAGTGAACTTATCACAAATTTTACTGAAAACAAGAATAAATTTCCGGACATTAAAATCTTGGACGGATACATATACAGGCGAACAGAGCACTCGACTGGGGAACAATTCAATGACGATTTTTGTTGGAAACTATGGATCCCAGCAGGACTTGTACAGGACGTATTGCATAAGGCTCACGATGACCCTTTGTCGGCTCACTTCGGAATTAATAAAACCCTTGAGCGTGTACGCAGATATTATTTTTGGCCAAATTTGGTTAATTCTGTTAGGGATTTTGTAAACCAATGCGAGATATGCAAATCTACGAAGCATCCAAACTATGTCTTGAGACCACCTTTAGGACGAATCCCTATGCCTGAGCGTTTATTCCAGAGACTCTATATAGATTTCTTAGGGCCCTATCCAAGATCAAGAGGCGGTCACATTGGGATATTTGTCGTGCTTGACCACTTCTCAAAATTTTGTTTCTTAAAGCCGGTTAAAAAACTTACTGCCGATGTAGTTGCTAAGTACCTTGAGGAGGAAATTTTTCATACCTTTGGCGTTCCTGAGACAATTGTCTCTGATAACGGCGTCCAGTTCAAATCCAAAGTTTTTAAAAAACTGTTAGATCGATATGGAATAGCTCATTTCCTTACAGCAGCGTACTCGCCACAGGCAAACGCCTCTGAGCGAGTAAATCGTTCAGTCATAGCGGCTATTAGAGCTTATGTTAACCCGGACCAAAAGAATTGGGATGAAGTTTTAAGTAGTATTGCATGCGCACTGCGTTCTAGTGTTCACTTATCTGTTGGTGTAGCCCCGTATTACCTGGCATTTGGTCAGAACATGGTAACTAACGGCAACACATATACGTTATTAAGGAAACTAGGTGCGTTAGAGGACAGATCTATAAATTTTGAGCGAGAAGATTCGATGGAGGTCATTAGAAGAAGAGCTGTAGAATTAATGGAAAAGCAATTTAAGAAAAATGAGCGGAAATACAATTTAAGATCGAGAGTAACAAATTTTATAGACGGTCAAGAGGTTTTTAGAAGAAATTTTAAGCAGTCAAATTTTGACAAAGGTTATAATGCAAAACTTGATCATGTTTTTGTGAAAGCTCGAATAAGAAAGAAGATAGGCAAATGTAATTATGAACTGGAGGATTTGCAGGGTAATTATGTAGGCAAATATCATACGAAGGATATCAAACTTATGTGAAAATTACCGCCAGCGAGATCGCATTTTGGTCTTGCTTCGCCCCAAAATACGATCTTGTGGGGGGAACTGTGTAATATGCTGGCTAAGAATATTTGTTTTCTAAACTAATTTCAAACTTAACGGATACAGGACAGGGAGAAAATCAGCTGTGAAATGGAAAGATACGTAAATTAACACCATGAGATATTCACCACTAGCCACATGCTTGAGGTTTTGTTTCTGTAGAAATCATTAGCATATTTAATTGTATTAGTAACTTTTAACTATTCCAATTAAGCTATTTGGCCCATACTTTAGTTTTGGTATAAAAAGGCAAATTTTGTTAAATGCGGTCTTTTTAATAACCTCAATTTTCGAGATCAATCATAACCGCGAGTAAGGTTTTCAGTTAATTTTACTGTACCAAAATTTTAATCGAATTTTATTGAAATCTCAGTGGTTTGAATTAATTTTGTTTTCAAATATTACAAACAAGTAATAAATTTTAAACTTTAAAATAAGTGTTTCGCCAAGTTTGGTAATATTAAAGTTAACAACTAATTGGTTTTATATGGTGCCACTCCTCAAAAGGTAATATTTTTAACTATCACACAGTTTTAGGTGCTTATTTAGCTTAACCACAAAAAAAAAAACAATTTTACAGATTGGCACCTAATTCCTACTTTCATTCTTTAAAACCTAACCTGAAACGATACTTGCAACCTAAGAGGACAGAGGCTTGAATAACACCTGAATTTAATGCACTGTATTGTATTGAGCAGGCAATAGCATGCAATACGGTTTAAAGGCCGTAAAAATAGTCATAACCCACCATTTAATTTTTGGACAATTGGCCAGCCACCTATGGAAAGGGTTATAGGGCTATTCTAACCTACCACGTATACAAAGTCTCCAAAAACAACATTTTGTTGGTCTAAGTATTTTGTTATTGGTATTTTAAAACATTTTTCTGGTTACATAAATTATATGTATCATGCGATATAATTTTATAAGTTTAGGTTAAACCTTATTTTAGTCACACATGGGGTTTCAAATATACTTATATTTTACAAGGAAATAAGAAGAGGCACAAAAGGTGCAATAACACGTTAAAAAGTATCACACGATCTTCTCACATTAAAGCGATGATATATTTGTCCTCCTTTAGCTTGCGAACATCACATTGCTGAATGGCCATTCAACGGTGGATTCATCTTCAAAAGTAAGTTACAAACATTGTTTTACTCATTAGTGATATTTTCATCGTAAAGCAAACTATGCAAAAAGTTAAAAATTTTAAAGTTATAAGCTTTTGAGAAAAATTTAATAGTATTAAATCAGAAATAAATAAAATAAAATAAAATAAAATAAACTAAAAGATTGCTAAAGAATTATAGATAGATAAAAGAACAATTCGCAAATGTGAGCAAATTGTGTAAGAATAATAAATGGTAAAGAAATTCAAGTAAAAGAAAGATAAAGATTAAAAGAAAAAGAATTAAGAAGAAATATATAAAAAAAAAAATGTAAAAGTGAATAAATAAATAATTGCTTAAGTGAGTGAAGTTATAGCTAAAATTAAAACAAGATAATTGAAACAACAGGTATTTTAAACCCCATATACATATATATTTATTTTAAGATATAATCTGCATTTTAAGATATAATATGCATTGAAAATTTTAAAATGATTTTCTTATATACCCTATACTTAATGGTTTAAGGTCATTGACCTAGTTTTCGGTTATATACTATCGTTTTATATACTGCATCAAACAGGGTGCTTAACTGTCTAGTGTTAAATTTTTATCTATTTTTTTTTGTTTTGAATTTTGAATCGAAATGTAGTATTTTAATAAGGTGTTAAAATGTTAGAAATTTAAAATAAATTTGAGTATTATATTTACTTTTTGAATAATATATTGTAATATGAAGTGCTAAAATCTTTGTGTTGTGATTTATTTTGACTGGTTCGGGTAAGGTAAAGATACACAAATGTTAGCAGGGACTACCAAACGTATAGAAAAAGGAAGTATAAACATAGGTAGTCAATGGTTGGGTTGGGCAATGGTCGTTTCAAGTCATCGAAGGACGACCTTATACATTCTTCGGTTGTGATATTTACATTTTAGTTTCCGTTTAGCCATAGTTTAACCAGAATCTTTCTACCTATTTCGTTTATTTCATGATCATTTTCCTTAGCAAACCACTATTACAAGCATGCAAATTAAATAATACTTTTATGTAGCTTTAGTTTCCATCTCGGTTTAGCTCACTTTATTTCCCCCGCCCGATTGCCGACGAGCCAGAGCCGGATTTTCATGCATGCTAGAGCAAAACCAAAACTTGTATAAGTATAACTTATAGGTTGTACGCTACACCATGACTGCTGACTTTTTCAATGACCATTTAAACAACCATGATGTGCAGGAGCTGTGGTACGGCGCATTATGTAACACAGCTCATGCAACAATTTCTTTATTGAGGAAAACGTTTGGTAGCCATATAATTTCACGTTTGCGACCCGAGAATTGACCTCCAAGATCATGCCATTTTACACCGCAAAACTCGCTTCTGTGGGGATACTTGAAGTCGCTAGTCTAAGGAGTATTAACATTTTTGCATTTCGTCATTGTTCCTTATCTCTCTTCTGCAGTTATTTCTAGTAATTATGTATATGATTCATTGGTAAAATAAAATTTTTTACACATTTACAAAATTTGTTTTTTTTAATACTTTTGTATAGCAAACCAAGGAACTATTGTTTTACAAAATGTCATTTGCATGTGTTTGCAAGGCAAATACATATGCTTTTTAGTTTGATTTTCATTACAACAAGTTTTCTAATCTTGTAATTTTTGAAAGTTTTGAGGCAAGTGTTGCAGTATTCAAAATATGTAAGTGATAATTACTTCTTGTGTCTACTTATCGCTAATTTGACAGAACAGCGTCATAATTTAAAAAAAGCCGTTTCGAGCAAAACGCGTAAGACAGGCGGCATTTTCTCTTTGAACGCTAAAAATAGAAACAATTCAAAGATGAAATTTATTCACAGCATCGTTAACTCCAAAAATTTATGTTTTGAGTTATGACATTGTTCTAGCAAATCATATGTACATACATATGCACGTGGTGCTTTTGTATCCAATTTCTTTGCAATTCTAATTTTGTATACATAATTTGCCAAAATTGTCCAATTTTTATTAATGGGATGGTCCTTGTTTTCTATTTTCTTACTTGCATTTAAAATCTTTTTCTTATTTTTTTTTAATCTTCGAATTCTTATTCATGCAAAATATTAAAAGGTTGTGTGTAAATTTAAAAAAAAAACAAAACAAAACTCATTACAATGTTTGTATACAATAGAAAATGCTTATGAAATTAAAAACACAAACTAAGGTTGCACTAAGGGGGCTATCTTGTTCAGAATTTTTAAAATTTACTCCTCTGTATTCTACCTTTACTTAAAAAAATTATGAAACCGTAACAACCTTTCATTCTCCAAAGTTTTTTTGCAAATTAATTAATATTTGAGTTTAAATGAAAAACTCTTATATCAACTTCTACAAATAGAAAGTGTTTAATTGAAAAATTTTGATTCTGTTTCAACACCGATATTGAAAATAAAATGCAATAATAGTAATTTATTTATTATTTCGAAACTTGGTGTCAGAAGCTGGAGAAGAAGCGCAAAAGATCGAAGGACCTGGAAATCGATTCTACGTTCGGCCTAAGTAAGTAAGTTTGTTTATAAAGGTATTGAACTTAATAAAGTTTAGAAAAAATTTTACAAATTGTATAAAAACTACACAAAACCAAGAATATGAATACTACAACATTAAGACTGAATGCAAAACTTTACTGAAAATGCAAAGCGGTGGCTTTGAATCAATTTCAGCCAAGATTGTCTCTGGGAAGAACCAACAATAATCGGGTTTTGCATGAACACAAGGTTTATATATTCAAGGGTGTGGTATAGCGTCCACCGAATGTTGTAGTCTTTACTCCAAAGCCTAGATGTCAAAAGCTGCTTACTTTATGTATGTTTGTTTTTCTGCTTAGCACCGCTTGCTTGATCGTGCTTGCTGGTTGTGGACACTCAAAGGGATTAGACATATTGATAAATTAACACAAAATAGTGCTTGATTATGCATTGAGAAACGAGCGATCGTCCTTACTTCAGCTATGCTTTGAGGGTTAGAAACACAGGTGCTTAGATGAACTCAATTTAATTTAGATTCAACAACATCATATAAACATCTTTGCGTCGGCTCGTTGTGAAGATTGTAGCCACCCAGTGAAATCTTTTTGAAATTGTGCAATGGGCTCTCATTATTTCAAAGGTTACTAGGTAATGAGGTCGTTACTATAGAGAAATTACATTTTGATAAGGAATGGAAAAAAATTCTAGAAAAGACGTTGTAAAATATTTTTGTTTTAAAAACCCTAAATTGCTTGGTAACTAGTTACTTGATTGTTTTTTGTAAGCACATTGGTAAGCGAGGGTCGTGAATTCCTGGACAACTCAAGCAAAAATAACTAGTTATTCAGTCAAAAGGTAACTAGTGTTTCTTCATCTCCAATATTACTTGCTAACTTACAAGGTAAGCAAAAGTTTTGCTGGGCAATTGCCTTTAGGATAAAATTCACCATTTAAAAAAATTAAGAAATTTTTTTTCTCTTTCTTGGACCATTTTACGTGAAACTGACCACATACAAATACGTTTATGTACATTTAAAAAATTATAACAATAACTGACTGTAAGTTACTTAGAAAGTATTCCGTAAAGTTGTTTTTAAATAAAAAAACAGTTTAATTTTAGTACAATTATTTTTGTTAACTGGTTTGAAGGGTTTTTCAAGGCCTTAAATAAACAAAAATACTGATTTTCAGTTGAAGTTAATTTTGTCAAAGTCTTAATGTAGTGTGAACCTCTTAATTTTGTCAGTTATTTTTTTAGTAATATTTATCTTTGTTATTTTTTTCTGATACTTTGTATTTTGTTGTAAATTACAGAAAATCTAATTAATTTTTGACAAAAATGTCAACTAATTTTTTGTGGTCTGAATTTAAATGAAATATTTTGTTAATTTTAATGAATAACTTGTTGTTGTTTTAAATGAATATCCAGTTATATTTAATAGATTTCCAACTGATTTTACATAGAAGAAAAACTGGTACAAGTTAACATCGTAGAGTCAAGTGAAGTATGCCATCTTGATGGTATTAAATTAGATCTACTAAAAATCAAATTCTTTTTAAATTTTTGATTTTTATTTTTTCTCCAAAAAATAAAAATTATTTCAAGAAAGTTATTTTAAAAAATAATTTTTTCAATTAAAGTCTTGCAAAATGGTTTGTCCTAGTTCGCAATTTCCTTTGCAGGTACTAAGCCGGCTAATAACTAGGTATTTCCTGAAATTCATAACTATTCTACAATTTTTTTCTAAGTGTTGTCACTAGTATTTGTTGCAAAATCAATAAATTTTCTACAGTTTTTCTCTTTACAATTTTTGCAGGGTAAGTGCATGCAAATGTGGCACTGCCACAAAATCCCTACATGGACACAAGCAGAAACACCTGGAAAGATAAATGTTTGTTAATTTACGAATTGCATAAATCCTTTGCACCTAAATGCGCTTTGCCTATAAGAAGACAAATAACCTAAAACTAGTGACAATTGTGTGTATTTTTGTTTAACTATAAGTAAACAAGATGGTAAGTGAACAATTTATTTGTTGCTCACACTAAAGCAATACCTAGAAAAAACGTCGCTTTAAACTAACTTTGGTTAATCATCCTTGTAGTGCCAGTAAACAAAACATATATCATCCAGAAAATGAGTTACATTGCCTTCTTACTTAAGCTTTTGTTAAGATGTAAAAATGGGCCTCAAAGTTTTTATACCCAACTCACATAATTACATGCGCTGTAGGGGTATTATACGTTTGTACAGATATTTTTAAAGCCAAAAAATAACGGTCTTAGACCCACGTTAAAGTATTCTGAACGACTTAGAATCACTTTCTGAGTCGATTTAAGCATGTCCATTGCCCTGCCTATCCAGCTGGAAGTACATATATTTTTGTGAATGCGTTACAGGTCGCATTTTTTAAGATACTTTGATACAATTTTGCACGGGTAAGTTTTTTACCACTAGAACTAAGTCTTTAATTTTTGGTGATAAATGGTTCATTTTTGAAATAGCCCCATACATACATATGTCCTCCAGAAATAATAATTTTTGGGCTATAACGGCTCAAACACTACCATATCTTCACAATTTTAACAAGTTTACTGAAATAAAGCTTGATCGGCCCATTTTTTGATAGGGCTCAATACAAATGTCCACCTAGAGAATTTCTTTACAAATATTATTGATAAATTTTTTCGAACATATGTATGTATACTTCCAAGCAAAAACTTCACTCACAAACTTTTTTGTAATGACTTTCATTATTTTGTAGCCTGAATTGCCACTTTTCTCCTATTTGTAATTTAATTTGTAATGACTTATTAAAAGCACGTTATGATTTGAAAAATCATTTAAACTCATGATAATTATTAGTATAAATCAAGTCTTTTCGGATTACTTTAACATATCAAGCAGAACAAAGCTTACTATTTTAACATGTTATTTTATATTTAAAAACAAAGTGTCTTGGTAGCCTAAAGGCATCACGCTGGTGCTTATGTGCGAAAAGTCCCTGGTTCGGTTCTCATCAACGGTAAGTACAAAAAATTAAATTTTTAAGTTAAAAATGTTAAGTATTCAAAACAAAATTAAAAAAAAAGTCTTCTTCTTATTTTAAAACAATTTGCGACCACTTGTTTTTTAAATTAAATCATTAAAAATAAAAGCACTTTTTTTTGGGGTATAATCTCGGATTCGTTTTGGGACATCGCGAACAAAAATAAGTACTTTTTACAGTCGAATTGTAAGTAGTGCTTCTTAACGATAATTCTACTTACTTTTCTACTTATTTTGTATTTAAAGTTTTTTCTGGGTTGTTATAAATTAAATTAGTTTGTTTTTGATGTTCTAGTGTCAAGATGATTTTTATATATCATTAATTGTATTTTAAGAAAGATAGTTTTACTTTATTTATATTTTATACATATTTAATATAATAACTTAAAAATTGGTTTTTGTGCTTGGCGAAGCTTGGATTTGAACCTCGATCTCTTAAAACTGCAACACCAATGTGCTACAATCTAGGCTACCGGGCCAATTTGTTTTTAAATATCAAAAAATTTAGATAAAAAAAACTTTTTTTACATAATTTTCTGAAGTAATCAGACTTGGCTTGATTTAAAAGAACCTTAGAACGGATCGCCTCAAAAATTGCAGGTACGATTTTGGATAAGTTCAAGAACAGAATTCTTGATTTTAGAAGGTTTTTTGTTCTGTGTATGTACTTTCAAATCCAAGTAAAACAATATAGTTGTTTGCATATTTGTGAAATCAAGATTATAAATTAATTATTTGAATTAATTCATACATAGCTATTGAAGTTAGAATTCCGGCTAATAATGTTAATGATAGACAATAAATTAATGAAAATTGAAGGCATAATTTAATGGTTGTGAATCGATACCACAATAGTAAAATAACAAACTGGATTTGTATGCTTATGTATATTAATATTAAGCAAATGCCAGAAAACCACAAGCAATATTCTTAGATTTTAATGTGAGTAGTAAGGCAATGGCAAACCAGAGAATTTTTATATATTTACATATATATTTGTACATAAGAATGTAGTCAACCCGGTGGTGTACGTTTTTAATATAATAGATAGATAGACCAAAACGCTGAACATTGTGTACCGTCGATAACAGATAAGGACCTTTAAGTGTCATATGTTATCTTTTTAAGAATATTTTCAAGCTTTTATAAGTATGTATATTCCAATATTAAGTCCCACTCAATATTTCTATAAAATATATGATTATTTGCAAAATATGTAGCACACAAAGGCATGCTGCGTTCAGCTTGTTATTGAGCAAAGTTTAAGAGACGATGACACTAAGTTTGAACTTTCCTTTATTACGAGAGTATTCATTAGGAAATGGCAAGCAAAGCCAATGGTCTTCTCCAATTTTATGATCAACTATATTGATATCGATATGTTCGAAAGCAAGTGATAAAAACGCATGTTTTTGTAATTATTCTTAACTAGACGCAGCTAATGGTAAGTGATATTAATTTCAATCAAATAACCCACGTACATTGTTCGAATTATACTTTGTTTAAACTTTTTATTTTTTTCAATCTTCCTTCCAATCAAGTGGATCTCCCTTGTTTATGGCATGGCCATTTGAATTCATTAGTAAATTTTTTTAATTATTTTTTTCCATGATTTATTTAATTAATGTTAGTGTTGTTTCGACGATGTTGCTCGAATTCGGCAACGGTTAGTCTCGAAGAGATATATTCGTATGTACTTTGTGTGAAACAAATACCTTTTAATTAATTAGAAATATCCTGCCTAATACCATTGTTGAGTTATTGACCATCGTTTCAAAAAAATATCTTAAATAAAGCCTTATTTGATATTATTTAAATATCGCTGGGTTTCAATTCGTATGGTTTAAAATAGCTTTCCTGGTTCATAGGTTACAAGCGAGTACTTTGAGATTACTTCTCAGGCAGGTTCTTCTGGTTTTGCAATCATATATTTTTGGCTGACCCGAAGAACTTTATCAAGGTCAATGATGATATCAATTTTGAGACGCACAAGTGATCTCTCGTACTTTAAATCCGATAAAAGATAGGTAGATAGCAATAATTCCTAAACGAAGCTTGCTTTGCATTACAAAATTTTTAATTCTTTCTAATAGCAAAGATAAGGTTTTCATATCTTCTGCTTTAAAATGAATGTTAAGAGTTATTTAAAATGCATTGGAAACAGAGAATATTTTCAAAATTTTAAAGGTTTTATAAAGGAAGAAGCTAAATGTTCTTAATGCAAATCAAACTGTGTTTAAAAAAACAACCATATTCTTCATAAGCTTCAGTGGGAAATCGGCAATAGACATTAACATAAATTGAAAGCAGCTTAGTAAATTATACAAAAGGCAAACTGAAAACATTCTTTACAATGTTATTTGCAGCATGAGCGGTGTAAACGGAAAAAATTTTTATAAATTAGCACATTAAATAAAAAATTTTTTGTTTATTATTATTAATTTAATATCCACAACTAAATATTTAATTGTATTTGGAAATTAAATTTCAACAGTAATGCCAATTTAGCTTAACGCTATTGCACATTAAGTTTTGTTAGTATGAAGCACATTTTAAGTTGAATATCCAAAAATAAAAAGCATATTTAAACGCTAGAATACTTAAGATCTTAATCTTTGGAAATTACCCTCTGTGGTGCAGTGGTAGAAACTCAGCCTGACAACCAGAAGGTGCCGGGTTCAAGGATAGATTGGGTCAGTCAAGGTTGTCATAGAATCCAATGGCTTTTGGAATCAAATTTAAAGATGACTAATGGATATTTAATGTCAAAAATGTTGACGTTATGTGTTTATTTCTTAGCCGAAATGCTGCTGATTTTATTTTATGTTCTCAACTCGTAGTTCGAAAATTAGCACAGAAATAGTCATGTGTCGCTTTTAAATCCGATTTTGACAGCTATCGGTTTCTATGACAACTCCAATAATATATTTTATCTTTTTATTTATTTTTTGTATATTCTTTTTTTATTTCTTTTGCATCTTAATCTTTTCTCTTTTCTACTGTTCGTTTAATGTTTTTTGTTTTGTAGAAATGTGGTTAATAGTACAGTTGACTTTATATAGTGCGTATCAATCAAACTAGGAATTTCGGAGTAATAATAAATACATAATTTAAGCAAAAGGAATATTTTTTAACGTGCAATTACTAATTTTTTGTTTTGAAAAAATCATAAAAAATCGAAAACGGTAAAAATTATTTAGATTTATTGGTTTTTCGAAAACCCTTACGTAATAGAAACTAAATGAGATGCCGACCATAAGATCGATTGTTTCCTTTGTGATATTTTAAAAACAAAAAAAATTGATATTTGCACGTAAAAATTTAGTTTTTGCTTGAATTTTGTAATATAACTCCGATATTGCTAGTTTGATTGAAACGCAGTATAAAAGCGGATCAAAAACTATGTAAATCTAAATCTTTCTAGGTTTATTTTAATAATATCGGTCTAACCTTATCACTAATTATATGGAGAAGAGTTTAAAAAAACCTTTAATATAACTTAAACATTTTTAGAAAAAGCTTTCCATAGAATTTTAAATTTCGAGTACAGTGGGTTTTGAAGCCTTTGACATTTTTTCAATCTTGTTGCTTTGTGCATTCATATCTATTTTTTTCTGTGTATGTACCCACCACAGCGTACTTTAGAAAGCGCCATATTCTTGACCTAACAATTTACGCCATAAAAACCACAGTGATTATAAGTTTTTTCTATTCTGCCGCCAAAGTAGCAGTACTGCTTTGGTCATGGAAAAAAACTAGGCCCAATGATGTCCCTGGTGCAAAAACAATGCTGTGTTGCTTCTTCAAATGGATGAAATGACTTCTAGTTTAGTGTTCTAAAAGTGCCAATTTTTTTTCTTTTCATACCTGTTCAGTTTAAATTAGCTTGGACACTAATGATAATTGTTGATTTAAAATCGTTTACTTCACTGTTAGATTGGGAATTCTGCCTTGCTAAGGGCTAACCCTTTTGACTTTTGACTTGCATTTTTAAGTGCTTTCTTTACAATCCATCAAAATTTAAATTAAAGTAGCCTTTTATTATCCTTCGAAAACACGATATATTTTAGAAAAACTTGTGTAATAATTCAAAAAAAAATATAAGTATCAAATAGTTAAACTTTTTACTTTACCCTCATTAATGCTTAGAAACTTTAACCGTTAATAAGAAATAGCGAAGCATACCCCAACAAGCATACATACATACATATGTATATATAAATTTATAATAAAACATATTTAAAATAGTTAAAACAGCCTTCTTTACAAGTGTGTACATTTCAAATGACAGGAAAGTCAAACCACAATGGTATTTATGACCTTCATTAGTAGTAGAAAACACTCTGTGTAAAAATAATTCATTAAATTTTTGCTCATTAACGAATGCCTGCTACAAGAAGTTGGCCTAAAGGTCTTCTCGTTATTAAAAGTGTTTCAATTAAATACAAACATTTACCGCCACATATACTGTTATTCCTTCTTAACATTTGAATATACCACGTTTCTCTTTAGCTCTTTTGTAAACGTCATGGATTATCTACATATAACACTGGCATTGTCATCAACACATGCATGAAATGTTTTGACAGCGTTAAAAATTTTACATTAAACTTTCAAAAACCTTTGAGGCAAAATCACAACCATTATGGGGTTAAAATGGATATTCCTTAAAAACATTCGCGTTAATAAAAATGTTTTATATCCCAAAAGAAAACTTAACAAAGAAGGGCACTAAAGATTGAAGTAAATGGATATCTCTTGTTATTCCTACGCTACGTACTTGGAAGGGGTATTATTCGTTTAAGCAAATGTTTATTATATCTAAAGGTATGGGTTTGAAACCCATCTTAGAGAATGCCGATATATTCAGAATCACTTCCTGAGTCGATGTAAGCATGTTCCCACTATCCATCTGGCTGGAACGTCACAGCTTACAGTTTTGCAGTTTTTTGAATAAATTTTTTTTTTTCATATTTTAATTATTGAATCTTCGCCTTTGATGAACTAACAATAAGTATTCAAATCTTAAAACTAGGTAGTTAATATTAGTCCAGCCAGTGCCAGACTAAAATTTAAGCTCTCATATTAATTAATAAGCTTCATATAAGCGCAATAGTATCCCTCATTTTCAGACGGGTGTGTCCCTTATGTTGCAGAACTTGTAGATCCTTGGGGACGGTGCTGTTTTTAGCATGCCAAGGAGCACCAGTTATCATTCTTAAGATTTTATTTTGACGGCGTTGAATTTTTTCTATGTTGGATGCGGAAGCAGTGCCCCATAATTGTATACCGTAGCACCAAATTGGTTGTAGAGTAGAAGTTTACAATCAAGACGTAGCACAGAATTTCTACCAATTAGCCAGTGGTTTTGGGCTCTTTTTAGTTTCATTTGTGTCAACTTCCCATCTATATGTGTCTTCCATGTAAGGCGACGATCCAAGTTAATGCAAAGATATTTCGTTTCAAATCGCTGGGGTACTATATGGTTGGTAATACGGATTGACGAGCATATTTTTTTGCGTAAAGTAAACGTTATGTGGGTACATTTTTGCTCATTAATTTTTATTCCCCATAACTTTGCCGATTTCTCTACTTGTGTTACGTGTTGTTGCAGTTGACTCGAAGCCTGTTTTGGGGTCTTTATGAATACTGAGAAAAGCGTTATCATCAGCAAATAAAGACGTATCCGTAAAACAATTGGTTGGCATATCTGCCGTGTAAAGCAAGTACAGATTTGGACCTAGTATACTCCCTTGAGGTACACTAGCCCCTATTGGTTGAGAAGAACTTATTTGGTTTCTCTCTTCGATCATAAATTGTCGGCCGGTTATGTATTTTTCTAAAAGGTTGAAAATATTAGATGGAAGGTTTAGCTTTAGTTTGTTAAACAGGCCTTCGTGCCATACTTTACCGAAAGCTTGAGACACATCTATAAAAAGTGCGGGGCAGTACTTCTTTTCCTCAAAGTTTTTTCTTATAACCAGCACCAGTCTGTTAGTTTGTTCGATTTTACTATGTTGACTTCTAAAGCCAAATTGGTGATTAGGAATTCAGTTGTTTCCATTCATGATCGGAGTCAGCTTGTTTTTAAAGAGCTTTTCGTACAATTTTGACAAAGTTGGTAACAAACTTATAGGCCTATAAGACTCCACCTTCAAAGGATCTTTACCAGGCTTGGGAATCATCATTACTAAGGCAACTTTCCATATTGGTGGGAAATGTTCAAGTTGAATTATGGCATTAAAAATAAAAAGAATAATTCTTTTATCTATAAAGGGTAGCTCTTAGAGCATTTTGTTGCTTATTTTATCAACGCCAGGAGCTATTTTTATCATTTAGGTTAGACATAGCCCCTACAACATCTGAAAATCGGAAACTTATTTCCATAAGACGTCTAGCAACAATAGGTGGTAATTCTCTCACGTCAGTGCACGTGTTGGGAGTGAACATGTTCCTTAAGTGACTTGCAGACAGATCGCATTTTTATTTGTAATTTATAGCCCAGGATCCTCTCAGATTACGCAGTAGAGGATTTTAGCACGGATAAGTTTTTTGGCACTGCTTTTGGCAATGATTGGTCCCTTTTTGGCATATCCCCATACAAATGTCCTCCTGGAATATGCATTTTTGGCTATTACTGACTCGATTATTACTCTATTTTAGCCAAATCTTGCATACAGGTCTTACAAAAATATGATTTTCTGATAAAGGCCAATACAAATGCCCTTCCATTATAAGAATTTCGGGTTAAAAATGGCTGAATATTACATCACCTTTAAAAATTTTGCATCCATGTTCATCTTTATGCACCAATTATTATACTGAATACAAATATTAACGGAATTTTTGTTTTACAAAGCCCTCATAAAAATGGGCTGTAAGGTATAATATGGTCGGGCTGGAACGAATATAATTTTCTTACTTGTATTTAAAAATATAAACTTGTTAAGAAAGGTTTCTATTAGAAATCTAATTACAAAATAAAACTTCCAAATATATAAGTAGTTTGAATGTATGTTCTAGTGGATAAACGACTTTTAAATGTTTAGTAGTTATTTTAGCGTTTTTAGTTAAATGTCTTTTTCCTAAAAAAGGGTAAAATTTTAATTATTCTCTGCTTTTTGTAACGATTTCCAAAACTGTCTTCTCATTAAAACAATTGAATGGTTGAATAATTTCAATATAAAGCGTTTCATTTCGTTGGCCATTATATGATGGCTGTGCGCTGAAGCCAACAAAATTTACGCATATTGTCTTCAGTTGAGGGCAAGAAAAATAGTTTCTTTTATTAATATTTTTGTAATTTAGCTAACAATGCAATTTACCACATGTGGTTGTTCTTAACTACTTGTAATTTTATTTATTTTGGAAACACTTTAATACATAAATACATACAAACTTACCTGAAGGTATGTGTGTCGATATGTATATATAAATTCAATTGTACATTAAGGACTACCGTTTTGTTTTATATTTAGATGCTCAAACATGTACATTGTACAAGTAGTGTTTTGTTTTAAAGCTGTGCATAACTTAAATATAACTAAAAAAAGTAATGCGTTTGCACTTTTGTATTTTTGGTACAAACAACATACAAAAGGCAGTAACGTTATAAAATATTAAAATATCTGGAAAAGGAGTTTGCCCGTAGGTGTAAATTATTTTACCTGGATATTCAGCTCATAATATAAAAGTGTCCTACTGCTTTTGACTTTAATGTTCAACATGTTAAGTTGAATGTATTTAATGGGTAACCAAACAGAGCGTTTATACTTAATCAAAGAAAAAACAAGTAAGACCGCTGTATTTGGCTGTGCCGAATTTTATATACCCTTCACATTGGCATTGCGAGACCCCCAACTTTTCTTTTTATTTTTACTTTTTTTTATTTATTAAATATTTTTAATATTTAAGTGGGAGTCGGTGTCATATTTTAACCCTCTAAGGGTGGCAACGCAGAACTTGTTGGGGGTTTAACCTAATTTTTTTAAAAGTTTGTAAGACAACCCCCTTAGGAGGTGGTGATATTGGGTAAATATGTGGTAGGAAAATGTTTTCATTTGACTTGTTACGGGCACCCTGGAAGCTGTAGGGGGGTTTATTATATTTTCACAAACTTTGTATGGGAGACTCATTAGGCGATGGAGATAATGATTAAGTATGTTCTAGGAATTTGTTTCAAAGGAAAAACTAATGAGCGTCTGTGATAAATTTTATTTCTCTAAGGGTAACTCCAGTGAAGTTGTAGGAGTTTCTACGCTATTTTTTTCGAATTGTGTATGGCAAACCTCTTAAGGGCTGAAGATAGGAGGTAGGTGTGATTCAAAAAAATGTTTCGAAAGAACATTTTATTTAATCCCGTTTACGCTTAAATCAATCTTTTTAAGCTAACATCAAACTTAGATTAATCCTTTTTTGGCTTAAATGTGGCTAAAAGTAAGAAAATCTTTCTAGTAAAAGAAATTTCGTACTTGGTGTAAGAAAAACCTTAGCTGTGTAAAGAAACCCTGAGTTTTTTTTATTTGAATTTGTAACTTCTGTCTTACAATATGGGATACTTCCTGCATCTCCAACACAGAGAAAACTTAACGCAGTCGAAACAAAATCCTAAGAATTACAATTGGTCCTTATTGGTTTATTAAAAATAGTAATAACACAAGGATTTACAAGTTCCACTAGTGAAAACCAAAATTTTTACTAAGTGGACAAGTAATTTAACAAGCTGAAAACACATCCCAGTCCGGTAGCTCGAAAAGTCATGTGGAGCATACTTTCTTAAAAAAGGGGGATAAGGTTGCCCTCAAATAAAACCATCAAAATTTTTGTATACCTTAATTTTAGAACTATTATTTTAGTTATTAAATTTTAATATTTAAATAATTATTGTTATTTCGCGGCGAAATTAATTAATAATAAATATGAAAAAAAAAAAGATTTTTACGGAACACAAAAATTACTAAATGCAAAATAATATTATAAATAGTATTTAGAATAATATTTAAATTAAATCTGAACATATTTTGAAATAAATCTTAATTGCAAATACCGTTAAAAATGTTTCAAAATTAATTTTTAAACCATATACGGCACATAAATGGCTGCTATTGACTTTGCTATTATTTGATAACGATTAGACCATATATTTAATTAAAAACCAAATGCAAGCATTTTTCAATGTTTAAGTATGAATATTTAAGCATCAGCTGGAGACCTTTGTTGCACTGATTTTCCTCTTCAGTACAGTAGGGTCTCTGCTTGTTTTCAACAGCAGCAATAATAAATGGTTGCAAAAATAAAATAATGTGCAACGTCGTGAAATGTCAACGACGGATATAAATGGAATTTTCACGGATTTACGGATAATAAAATAAAAATATTTTTCCTGTTTTCTCTCTCTTTTACTCTGCCGGCACATATGCAAACATACATGCACTCATACATTCATAAATATATATGTATAAACAGTTGCTGTAAGTTCCTGAAGGACCAGCGATTTAAACTGGCTGCTTGTATTATTGTCTGGCTGGCTGGCTGGCTAACTAAAGTCATTAAATACATATTTAGTTAGTTGTTCTTGTAGTAGTAGTCTCCTTCTTTTCTGTTATAAATAGTATTTGTGTTTAACTTTAATGAGCTAAATATTGTAGTTTATTGTTTTATTATTGTTACTTATGCAATTTACGAGCAAGTGCAAGTTTTCTTTTACTTAAGTTTTGCTCTATATTTAAGGCAGTTCATAATATTTTATTATCCCATTATGATACAAATTATAAGCACTTTTTTCTCAAATAAGTGTAAATAATGTTATAAAGATGCTAAGAAAAGGAAAAAGTATTAAAACTTAAGAGTTAAAGTAGGTCAGATTTAATGATGTCCTTCTAAGCGTTGAAGTAAATAAAATAAGTAACTGAGAAAATATTTAATGTGAGGAAAATAAACTTTAGTAAATATTAAATTATTATAAATGAATTTATATTCATTCGGTTGTAATACTTCAATTTAAGGTTTATGTGGTTTTTTTTAAAAAAATGTCCTATAGATACTAGAAATTGACATAATAAATTACAAATCGACAGAGCTATTGAAATAATATTATAAATAAGACTTTTATTAAACTATAATATACCGACCAACTTTTGTGAAGATCGGTTCATTATTGACTATGTCCCTCATTGTACGAATTTATTTTTTGAAATCCTGCTCAGCTGGTTCTCATATAAAAAAAAATAATTGTAAAAATTCTTCTGGCAGTCGGTCCATAATTAATCATTACTTTTATATAAGCACCACTCTCCAATATCAGTTTACCCTCTTTAGCATTTGATATCAAATATAATAGTGTGGCGTATAAAATTGTTCTACATGTGATACTTTTTATTTTACCAATGGTTTTTTTACCTTTGTTTCAAATTTTGAAGTTTTAGAAATAAAGAAGATAAATATTACATATTAGTCTTTTCCTGTCAGCATGACCAGCAATGAGCGGGAGGATCTGGCTATACTTCAGGGGAAGAAATATTAACCATTTCGGCGAAGGCCTATTTCGCCTTTAATTAAAGGTCTTCCCCCAAGAATCCCTTCTTCATCAAAAACCTAATCAACAGTTTCAATGGTAGAAGTCTATGCCACAATGTCTATGACATTCATTAATACAGACGATGCAGCATGGTTGAATGTCCGTTTATCTGCCAAAAAAACCACATTGAGTCTTACGGGCATTAAAATCGACCATATTCGCACGTCCCCAATTGGATATTATCACTAGATCGGGGTTAATCTTGTTATTCATTCTCTACTTCCATAGCTTCAATCTCCAAAAAGCTACCCTTGTCGTCTGCAAAGGTCATTAAAAAAGATAAGTGATAAAGTAGACGGACAACACCTTGCGGTAAATCCTAAAAAATTTTAAGCACATTGAAAGAAATTTCGCTAACAATACGAATAGTGCAACGTCTGATAAAACTTGCGCTTAGATTAAAAATGCACGATCCCAGATTTTATCTAAAGCTTTAGAAATATCTACAGCTATCACTTTACTTTCACTAAAATCATAAATGGAGGCATACCATTTTTTCTGTTAGAAAGGGCAGTAGGTCCCCCGATTAACGACCCCCATGAAAGCCATACTGGTGGTCGCTTGAAATTCATTTTGAAATTCCTAAGTTCATTAAGATAAAATGAAAGCAAAAGTTGTGTTAACATGGCTTATGAACTTTTCTTAATTTTAGACCCAAGGAAGTAAATTAAGGATAAAAGTTATACTTTGGTAGTGTAAAGGAATTTTATGACTTCTTAAGCAATAAAGTTAGCAACATATCGCAAAATACTTTCAAAATTAGATCTGCTCTGTAACTCTAAGCCTTAAAGTAAAACACATAAAAAATTGTGTCCAACAGGTCTCAAAAATTTTGAATTTTTTTGATATTTTGGACCTTAATGGGGATAAATAAAAATATATACTTTTATACTTTTTATGCGTTTTCAGTAATTTATAAGCCAATAAATATAGTAAAATAATTTGAACTTCGATCGACAGCTACATTTAATTAATTTTACAGGAGAAGGAAAACACATCCTAAAATAAATATTAATGATGCTAATTTTTTTTTAAGTCCTGACCAGCTCATTTCTCTCTAAATTGTTGTTATGTATTCAATAACTCAAAATTTTTATCACTTCGGGTTTTTTTCTTCATAAGTTTTTGAAACCCAGAAGCCCTATATTTACTGAAAGTTTATTTAATTTTATGTTTAAAGATTGAATACATAAATTTATCAATTAGTTTGTTTATTTTTTCTTGATTATAAACTTGAAAGAAAAGGTTTTTTTTTATTAAAAATTTATATTTATAGGCAAATCAAAGAGATAAAAAATTATGGCAACGGACAACTTTAAGACTACGTTTACACGATGAAAATTCAAAAAAAAAAAAAATTATTTTCATAAATTTTTATGTTTCTAGAAGGATGGTGTGCAAAAGCAGGCCTCTCATCATCCTTATTGTCTGCAAACAAAAAATATTTATTTAAGTTAGTTTGATGAAAAATGCATTATCTTAACGTAGTCTAATTCGTTTTATTAAAAGACTAAAATTATGATATGAATTTCTCTAGGCTTACGATCAGCTACTTTTCCCTCGAAATTCTGAGACACATAATTCTTATCTTCCATACGGAAGACATCGGCACACGCATACATTCTTATGTTTTGATTGTTTGTTTTTGAGCGAATTTATTTGTCTCTTATGGCACTAGGGTGACCATAGTTGAAAACTAAGCCGTTTATGTTAAAGTTAAATTTTTATAAATTCGAAATAATATAAAAGCTAAATTTTTAATCTTTAGCAAAATAATCTGAAAAATACAACACAATACAAATAATTTTTATAGTAAAACAATTTTATTTGAAATAATAATAATAACGACAGTTTTTGAATAATTTATTTTAAATGTTTGTTTTTATGGACTCTCCTAAACTATTTCTAATCCTTTTTAAAAATTATTTTAACTCAGTTTTTTTTAATAGTTTTATATAAACAAACAATATCTAATATATTTTCAAAAAAATTTATTTTTAAAATAAAAACATTTCTATTTTTGACTCTGACTTTTTTTAAGCCACAAGCGAAAATCGTTCAATCGTCATAAGCCTATTTTCGCAACCAAAAATCGTCAAACCTGGCAGCTATGACCACAAAACTTTTTGAACTGCGTAGTATCGACACTATCTAAGCCCAAAATATACTTTGTTTTTTTTTTATCATTAAAATTTATATTTTTATTTATTGTTGAACTGTTTTTAATACAAATGTTTGCTTTTTAATGTGGCTTAAGTTTATATAATTTCTTTTTTATTAGAAGAAATTAATATTTTCCTTTAATGCTGAAAGAAACTTTTATTTGAAAAAAACAGGTTTTTCTACCGATACTAGCCGAGTAGAAAGAAATTATATGAACTTAAGCCAAATTAAAAAGCAAACATTTGAATTAAAATTTCTTTCTTTTTCGTATTAGGAACAAAATGCCCTAAAAAAGCAAAAACAGAACTTCTAAATAATATGGATACCTAAATATAGAAATGGCCTAACTCGTTTTTTGTAAGTCGAGACTTATTTGGCTAATTGTGATATATGAAGAGACTATTTATCGAATTAAACGAAAATCTGGGCTTATAAAAAATATGAGTTAGGGAAAAAAACAATACAGATTACAACAGCAACAAGGCGAATACCTGGTTAAAAAAACAAAAGCATGTAAAATTGCAAGTCTGAAATTAAATAAATTAAAAAAAAATCTTAATTTAAGAACGAGTTTTTTCCTTTCTGTGTAAACTTTTTTTAACATTTATTTTTGCAATAAGCAAGTAGATTAGGTCTTTTTACGTTTTTCATGAAATTTCTGTTTTAGTTAGGGCTTTGTGGATTGGTCAATTTAGCCGCTATTTCTTGTTCCTGGAAGCCGGAATTTTTTTAGTGGTGATGTACCTTAATGATATAAATAAAAATTTATAAAAAAAATTGAATTTCAATTATTTTGCTAGTCAGGGCGTTTTGCGTTTAAGGTGAAGATATTCAGCCAAAATTTTCTTTTTAAGTTTTTGGCTACTTTGTGGTTAAAAAATTTAACGAACAAAAGTATGTCGATTGGTACATTTTTTAATTTTTTTTGAGGCGATCATTAAAAAAATTTTGAAATTTAGAATAATTGATCGAGAGGTAAGGGGCTATTGATTTTCGTCAAAGCCAAAAGTCAATTAAGTGATCCAAAATACATTTTTTTAATATGTTACTAATTTTTCTATTGGTTTTTAATTAAGGACTAATGATGTAGTTTAAGTTTGGAACTGTTATAGAAGGGGAAATATGCACTTTTCTCACCTTTTTTAAAATTTTTCTACTTCGTAAACTAAGACAATTGCTCAATTAACAAAATCTCTGTAAGGTTCTATCGACTGCTAAAATAGTCGCAATTTACTTGTGCGCTGAAAATGATATTTCATCGTACTGTCGTTGTATTCAAAATGTCAAAAAATATTAGCAGTTAAAAAAAATATATATATTTGAATATTAATTGCCGTCAAAATAACGTCTAATGGCAATTTTAAGTGAAATTTCCATATAGACCACTCACAGAGGAGGACCCGCAAAAATAGTTAAGAAGATTTAACAGTCTGAAGTACAGTCTCAATTCAATTTTTTCAAAAACAAATGAAACTATTTTATAGCACAATTTTTTATTAAAATTACCAAAAAAAAAAATTAAATGTTGTAGTATAACAGTAAAAAAGTACAATGTATTTATTTAAAAAGAGAAAACTATGGATGCGGAAGTAAGATTATATAGAAAATTAGAGGTTTTTCAATTTTTAAGGCAAAGAGTACTCCCTCGCATATGGGTAATTCCAGGAAAAAAGTCACGTAACGCCAGATTGCATATATTTTTCTTCAGAGGTACTCTATTTCCATCATAATAAAATTTAAAATTTCGAAGTAGCGTGTTAATTTTCAATCTTTATGCTAATTGTTTTATTTTATTTGGTCAAACAAAAGTTTTTTTAAAACCAGAAAACTTTTATGTTTACGAAAAGGCTGTTCCTGTTTAACACAAGTATGTACATAAATATGTACGTAAGGATACATAAGATTTTTATGAAAAAATAAACAGAGCAAAAATAAGACAATGGGTCTCATGCATAAAAAGTGAGCTTGAGCTCGGACTCGATTTTTTGAGTAAAAGGTGCTTGTCGTATGCATAATAAAATTTTATGTATTTGCTTTTACTCACTGCTCACGTTTGATCTCGTCTTGCTGAGTTTGAAGTAAGTTAGATGAGCTTGTGCTCATTTTCATATGCATAAAAACAAGCTTTTGCTTTATTTTGTGAGCTCTTGCTCAAATTTTGTTGAGCATGCCTTTTAGTTGACTCGCGTACACTAAAAAGGAATCATGACTGAATATTTTGTGCCACAAAAAATACAAAATACTACCAACAGCGTAAAACAAATTTAGCAAGTGAGGATAAAAAATTATACAGGTTTGTATTTTTAATTATTAATTTTTTTTATATAATTAATAATTAAATGATAAATACATAGGTTTGATGATAGTAGCATCTGCTGGTTGGCTAATTACTTTTTTGAGGAGTCAGAAGAAACACGTGGTGGTGCCCTTAGCAACATTGATAAAATTCGACTGTATTTAAGATTTTGTGCAGTTCCTGGATTCCAAAATGGTGTAGCCACAGATATTGGAGTCCATCCACCAACAGTGTCGCGAACTATTGCGGAAGTTGCGAAACTTATATCTGCCAAAGCAAGCGAGTGGATTAAATTCCCGAAAGATGCGACATTTCATGTTAGCTATTTTTTTTAATTATATTTTTCTCCGTTAATTCAATGGAAAATTTTTCCTTAATTTCTGTTACACATGTTTCTATTTTTTATTTTTTTTATTTTTAATGCTTGGTAATTGACCCTTTTCTAGTAAATATTTGTTTTGTTTTAGCTTTTCTACTAAAAATTTAGAAATGGCAGTTTCAATTTTATTATTATTATATGATTCTACTTCACTTTCACTTGACGACATATTTGCACTTCAATAACAATTATACGTTTGATCTCCATTTGCTCAAGTAATTGCAATTGGTTTGAACTCATTTTTATGCATACGAAATTCAGCAAAAGCTGTTGCTGTTTGATTGAACTTGACTTACGAGCAATTGCTCACATGCCTCAACTCAGCGCTTTTACTCGTTTTTATGCATTAGACCCAATGGGTCTCATGCATAAAAACGAGTAAAAGCGCTGAGTTGAGGCATGTGAGCAATTGCTCGTAAGTCGAGTTCAATCAAACAGCAATAGCTTTTGCTGAATTTCGTATGCATAAAAATGAGTTCAAACCAATCGCAATTACTTGAGCAAATGGAGATCAAACGTATAACTGTTATTGAAGTGCAAGCATGTCGTCAAGTGAAAGTGAAGTAGAATCATATAATAATAATAAAATAGAAACTGACATTTCTAAATTTTTAGTAGAAAAGCTAAAACAAAACAAATATTTACTAGAAAAGGGTCAATTACCAAGCATTAAAAATAAAAAAAAAACAAGCAATAGAAACATGTGTTACAGAAATTAAGGAAAATTTTGCCACTGAATTAACGGAGAAAAATATAATAAAAAAATAGCTAACAAGAAATGTCGCATAAAAAATTCCATTTGAGCATCTTTTATTTCATCTGCATCTTTCGGGAATTTTATCCACTCGCTTGCTTTGCAGATATAAGTTTCGCAACTTCCGCAATAGTTCAAGACACAGTTGATTGATAGACACCAACATCTGTGGCTATACCATTTTGGAATCCAGGATCTGCATAAAATCTTAAATACAGTCGAGTTTTACCAATGTTGCTGAGGGCACCACCACGTGTTTCTTCTGACTCCTCAAAAAAGTAATTAGCCAACCAGCAGATGCTACTATTAACAAACCTATGTATTTATCATTTAATTATTAATTATATAAAAAAAATTAAAAATTAAAAATGCAAACCTGTATAATTTTTTATCCTCACTTGCTAAATTTGTTTTACGCTGTTGGTAATATTTTGTATTTCTTTGTGGCACAAAATATTCAGCCATGATTCCTTTTTAGTGTACGCGAGTCAAATAAAAGGCATGCTCAACAAAATTCGAGCAAGAGCTCACAAAATAAAGCAAAAGCTTGTTTTTATGCATATGAAAATGAGCACAAGCTCATCTAACTTACTTCAAACTCAGCAAGACGAGATCAAACGTGAGTAGTGAGTAAAAGCAAATACATCAAATTTTATTATGCATACGACAAGCACCTTTTACTCAAAAAATCGAGTCCGAGCTCAAGCTCACTTTTTATGCATGAGACCCAATGTCTGAACAGAAGAAAAAAACAATAAAAAAAATCATATGTTATAAAAACCAATTAAAATTAATACGCATAAGATACAAAAGCTGCCAGTAGCAATAAACAAATTCTTGTTATTGAAACTTTTCCTTAAACCAAAAAAGCAAAAAAATATACAAAAATATATAAAAACAAACTTTTAAATAAATCCCATGTTTTTTTATATTTTTTTTCTCTGGATAAACAAACAATGCCGTAACTAGAGCAACAAAAACAAAAAAGCCAATCAAAGAGCAATCAATTATTATTGAACAATCAAAAAATAAAAATTCAAAACAAAGCATCAACAACTTTTAACCCTCAACAACCAAAACCAGATTGGAACCAGCAAACAAACGTATAAAACTTTTACTTAAATTTGCCATAACCCAGCAGCCACACATTCAAGTTATGCCTTTCAAGGTACAATGCACTCAAACTTTTTTACTAACACACTTACATTTTTCGAACCTAAACCCGTCTTGTTTATCAATTTCTTCTTTCATGATTCAACTTGATGCTTAAGTAAAACAGCTGATTATAGTTATTTTTCATTTCGTTTGTTCACATAACTGATTATACAAATACTCTGCCTCAAATAATTTTAACTGCATTTTCGTACATTTTCAATGTAAATAGGTTATGTTTGGTTGTACCAAAATTTAGTCGCAAATAAATAAAAAAATGATTTTTGTGTTTCGCTTCACGTATACATAGCGACCATTTTAAGTTTCTTTCTTGACACCGGCATCTTAAGAAATAAAATGGATAATCAAGTTGGGTGCAGCCTACGTCACAACCGTCAATTCAAATTAATTTTACAAACAATATGTGTGATCAACTAAAAACGAAAACTGGAACGTGTGGCCGCAGTGTAAAGCAACAGCTCACATGAAAAATTTCTTAAATTTGCACACATATAAACGAAGAATAAAACAAAAGTAAAAAACCAACAACAACATAAATTTCATAGATTTCTGTTATGCCTCTTTACCTACCCCACCATAATAATAATTCAATAAATAAACAGACAAGTAAAGACTTTTACAAATACGCTTATAAAATCCTTTATATGCCCACCCAGTTGACTACGTCTTTAGGAGATACTTACCGACAGATGCAGAAGAATTTTTTATGGTCGAGGATATCCTGATTCAAGTTAAACCACAACATTGAAGAAAATTATTACAAGTCGTCGCAAGGTTATACATGACCAAAAGTGCGACATTGTAAATCATTTTATGTTTTGTATTAAAAGTCAATAAAAGAGACAAAGATTTGAATCATCCTTAAACATATTTGTTACCACTTATGCCACCGGTAACATATTTTTAAAGTTTCTAAAAAAGCTGTTAAGACAATATTGCCAGCTTCAGTTTTGCCATTTGGGTACTTTAACGCACACTAATAAAACTCTTTCAAATTGAACTCACAATAAACTTTTAATTGCTTTAAGCAAATCTTGTTTATACAAGTATTAGTTTAAGTGATTAGTGAAACTAAATGTTTTGGTATTTATTACTTTTTGTTTTTATGGTTATAAGTACATACTTACCCAGGCAGAAATATACGATTCTAAAACGATGTTCTAAAACAGTTGCACCACCACAGCCCTGTAAACCCAAATACATCGAGACAACATTGTAAACTTGTTAAATTAAGTTATTTTGATATTGAGAGTCCTCTCCTGGTAGCGTCGATTTATTGTCTCTTACTGCCTGGGTAGTTGCTTTTATAATTTATGTTTATATTTAGAGGTAAAAGTGTGTGGTTAATGTAAGGTTAAGACCTGCCTTAAAGATGCAAACATATAAAGTTAGAAATTAAAATGGATAAAAACATTAGGAAGTAATGATATCATATGATTTGGGAAAGTCATTTTCGGAAACGAATATATGGAATATCTTATATTTACAAAACTTGGGACTCAGAAAAGTAATCGTTATGTACAAATTTGTTGCAGTTCAGGTGGCGATTAACAGTATACTCTAAGCAATATTATTAATCCATATTATGTCTGAAGTCGGGTTTTCTCTGTTGTACTTCTTTGGTATCAATCTCTGCAGGTCTTAACATAGGCTGTTGCTCCCTCATTCCTCAAGCTCTTATATTACAGTACAATAGCGGCATAAACAATAAAACATGCTTACGGAAAGAAGTTTCTAAAAAACTAACTTCAAACGCCGCAGCTTTCTCCGATAAATCTTAACGTAAGGGCTATATCTTCTTACAATTTTATGAAGCTAAAAGGATAGTGATGCTACAGATAAAAAATATACTCGGTCATGCAAAGGTTTGGGTCATTTTGGCTTAGATTGTGATTCTGTTACTCTTTTAGAGAACATGCAAAGGCTCTTAGTCCAAATTTTAAGACTTGACAGGAATACAAAAAAGAATTAAACTCTTTGTTGAATTCCATATACAAAATTTTTGTGTTCTTTAATTTCGATGTGCGTAAAATCCAAATGAAAAAATAAATAATTTCAAAGAATAAAATAATACGGACTTGGAACTTTTTCCATCGCTTAGTCTGGATTTTTATGGACTTGGGTTTTTTTCTTAGAATTTGTCTTTTATTACATTTGTTATCTACTACAATGATAATATTGTACATACTTTTTTTATTTTTATTTCAAAAGTTTATACTACGTGGCCTTAGTACTTGTAAAAAAGGAACTTAAATTGTTCAAAAATGTGAATAACATTATTATCTAAATTAATTTCAGTTTCCAAAAAAAAAATTTTCTAACTCGTTTTTCAAAATTCTTCAAATTTATTTTGTTTATTATCGTCATTTATCTCCGCTTATTTTATAGCAACATATTTTTTAACCTGCATCTATTCCTCATACAGGGTGTCCGCAGGCAAGGTGTACTACTTTGTTTACAAGTTTTGATTTAAAGAGAATGGATCTTATATTGAAAACTTTATATTGATTTTATCACAAATATTTTGTCTAGGCTACTCCAGCGTTTCTGGTTTGCTTGCATAAGCTTTGATATTCAGATCTCTTCACAAAAAGAAGTACAGAGCTATCAAATCAGGCGGCCGTGAAAGCCAATCAACATCCCAATTTCTTGAAAATACTTGTTGTATAATGAGGTCTCGCAGTAATGCCATTGTGATCCTGGCTATATGCAATTAGACAACGTCTTGTTGATACTACATGTTAACAAACCTAAAGCAGGTAGTTGTAGCATTAACAAGTTTTCAATAATATCACGATACCGCTCCCCATTAACAGCTACCATTGCGCCGTTTTCACTTTCAAAAACGTAAGATCCAATAATTCTTCCTGAGCGAATCGCACCCCAGAGTGTCACTTTTAATAGATGTAAAGGTGACTAATGAATAATTTTAGGGATTTTCATTGCTAAAAAACGATTATTCTGTTTATTCACATATCTGTTCAAATGAAAATGTGCCTCGTCACACATTATGATTTTTTAATAAAACCCGATGATTTATTTTGATAAAAAATTTTACTGATTAAAACACATTGGCTTACCGAATATTTTTAGATACAAAATTTGCCACGTCTCTACCTCACGGCTGTCAAAAATGAACTGTTAAAACTAATGTTTTCCAAAATGGCGTCAAAAAAGTAGTATTTCTTGCTGGCAGACACCCTGTTTTTTTTAAATCATTCTTATTTTAATGAATATCTTGTAAAGGGCGGTTTTAAGTAAATTTTTAATATTTTAAGTAGCACTTTTAGTTGATCTTGCACAAATAATTTTTGGAGTGTACAAGGACATCTATATTGGATAAGGGTTGCCAAGAACAGCGATTTCAAGTCATGCAGGGAGGAAATCAAGTCGGTCTAACATTACCTTTGTTTTTACACAGCTTTTGCACAGTTCAACGACTTCTTCTTCTTTTTGATTACCTTTGTTCCCACTGTCAGAAAATGGTAAAGAGTAGTAGTGCTCTTCTCTCTTTTGTGAATGTCAAGCCATATTAGATCTTCCTCTAGGACCCAACATGCGGAAGGTACTTCGTGCGGTATTTCAAACCACAATAGAAGGTCTTTTCTTTATCTTCCCTTATGGACGTTATTTTAATGGGCAGTTTGTTCAATGAGTTGTGTGGTCTTGTCTAAATGAGACTGCTTACATTTCCCTTAACAGCGGACATTTATCGGTGGCAACTGAGCAATTATAATATATTCACATCAGCTTGTAGCATAATCAAAAGTTTTTTAAAATTTGTAGTACAAGCTCTTGGGTTTTAGAATGTAACTTGTCACTCAAAATTATTAAGAATAAATCAATTGTTCTAAGAGTTTAAAGTATTTTTTCAGTGTGTCAAATATGTGCCAGTTAATAAACGAAAATTTTCTCTAAAAACTACAGGAGTTTCCACAAAAAAATTAACTTAGGAATTAATTGGTATTTTAGTTTCGAAATCTTCTAATTTATTTCAAAACAAATCATTACAAAACGCTTCTACTCTTAAGGCATCGTATAAGTTGTTGCATATAAATGTGTATTTTAATTAAATTGATAAGAAAACTATAAACTTCCCCTATAATTAGTTATACAAACTTTCTTTTACAAAATTCGTGGACTTACAAACCCTTAGTTGTGATTATTATTGTTTTATGCCTTTGAGAAACAAAAATTTATACATTTGAAATCCTTCTAATAAAGTCACACTAAATAAGAAACAAAACTTAGTCATGGATTATTTTCAATATTGAAAACCACAAAAGTACTTAAATATAGTTTATGGCTTTTGGTATTCAGTATTGTGCTTGGGGTGATAAAACCAATGAGAGATTATAGTTTATAGCGAATGTAAGACAAAGCAAAAGTTGATTAAATGTGATATAAGCGACAGTATTGCAAGTTAATGTTGGAAGTAACTTTTCAATGTACCAATCGTATTTAATCTATTAGGTCAGAAGGATTTATAGTTTTTAAGATAACTTTTTCTCTTTCAAAATTTTACTTAATATGAACTGCTTTAAGAGAATTTTTTTGAATATAAAAACTATGTTTGTAAAGTAAATGCGATGAAAAATTTAATTTACTAGTTTTTTTAATTCTTTTTATTTTAACATAATTTGTTAACTTAAATGTAAACAAAAGATGTATTAATTTTTTAATTTTACACTCACACCTATTTTCTTCAATTACATGGACGGAATAATCCTAGTCCGATTTTAATCAAAAGGGTAGTAAAACCCTTTATATAGTTTGCCGAGTCGGGACCATTTTATATGGGCTTCAAAAATTTCAGGAAATCTGTGAAGTCCTCAAAAAGTGGGGTCAACAATATTTGTTCAAAATCTAATTCAAAATTGATTATACCGCCTTACTTTGTTGAGCAATAATAAACATAAGACTCCAATAAATAAATATTTTGAAATTTTTTGAAAATTTCTTTAATGGCTTATTTCATTTTAAAATAAGGGCAGCAAATGATTTTTTCCTTTTTTGATAAAAGATCAGGGAATCAAAAATTTTAATAAAAATATTTAAAAAAAATGTCAGCCTCCCTTTCCTTTTCACAAGCATTTAGCCATCCATATGAGGTAAAACAAATTTATTGGTTTAGTTCTTCCTTTAAAGGAAAGTAACTCTCTATACTAATTTTTTGTCATTCCAAAAAAAAAAAAATGTTGAATGTACACCACCTGCGCTTAAAAATAATAAAACTACAGGTGCTGATGACTTACCAGCAGAGCTATTAAGGTTCGGCGGTGAATATTTGATAAGGTTTATACATCAACTCATCTGTGCTATTTGGCTGAATGAACTCATGCCTGATAATTGAAACCTCAATGTTCTATACCCCGTCGACTAAATATATACAAGTCTCTCTGCGCCAACTACAGAAGAGTTGGTCTCCTTTCAATCGAACAATAAAATATACAACACCAGCCTAGAAAAACGACGAAGACTTAAACTTGCGAAAAGATGTTACTTTGGGCTGAGTTAGCAATTAGGAAGTATAGCCCTTTCAAATTTAAGTTAACGGGGACTGCTGGCATCGCGTGAATCATAAGTTGTATGAGCTGTATGACGGCATTGACTTAGTGAAGGGCATACAAACAGAAGATTGCATTGGTTTGGTCATGATGTACGAATAATAGAAGATGCTCCAGTTAGAAAGATTGTTGAACAAGACCTTAAAGACATACAAAAAAGGGGATGACCGAAGCTCTGTTGGAAAAATCAAGTCCAACAACATTTTGCTAATCTAAATATCTGAAATTAAAAACAAAACAGCGCAGAAGATCGAGGCGCTTGGAAATCAGTTTTATCTCGTCTAAAGACCTAACCAGTTTGTAAAATGGTATTTTTTTCCACCTTAATTGAATGTGCTCTTATTTAATAAGGAAACATGAAGCCAAACCTGGGATTTTACATTGATTACACGTAGAATAGTGAAATAATAAAATACTTGGATAAATAGCTTATGCTCTTTAGGGCAACCCTGGTGAAAATACAGCAAGGAAAGTCTTAAAATAAAGAAAACCTGGATTAGGTAAGGTAACAAAAGCATTAACAGGTCGCTTAAATCTACAGGTACACCTTAATGTTATAATACTGCCCAGCTCTTGTCCAGACCGCAGTGCAATTACTAATGTCTGATGTTGTACTAGATGCGGCTCACTTAGGAAATGATGACGATAGTCTACTCTATCAGCGACTATCTGTAAACTGGCTTCTTCAGTAATTTTCTTATTTCAAGCGCGACGCAACAAGCCGATCACTGACTTGGTAGATGTATTTTCCGTTGGTGTTTGCACACTTTTAAGGGGGCATACAAACGCTTAACCCGATCTTGTTCGTTTACCAGGAAATGAAAACTCCAATAGGTAAACTTTGTTAATTTTTACAAATCAACAGTTTTTATGCATTTTTCAATTAGAAAAAAAATCTACAAATTTTATTTTTAATTAAAAAAAAAACAAAACAAAAAATTTAGGATGTAATTGGCATACACACATATATATGTATGTTTGCCAGAAATAGTAAAAATTTAATAGTGAGTTACGTCTTTTTAATATTAAGCCATTAATACTAACATACCTATATACATATGTATGTAGAACAAAATTTGAAGTTTTAAGCCGAGGACGGTAAAGCCTGTACAATAAATATGCTCTGCCTACAAGTACATACGCGTATTTTAAAAAATTACAATCCTGTACGAATCATTTTTGCGAATAATAAAGTTGTATTTACAAAAAACATGAAAAAACTGTTTTAAAACTTTTGGCAAAAATCATTCTCTCTTTCTAATGTAATATTCTTCTCATCAAGAGATTTCGTTTTCTTCCATTTTGTTGTTGTTATTTTTAAATTGCTGTACATTTATTGCTGTAATCAAATCAAAAATTTGTTTTAATGGCCTTAAATGTTCAAATGACAAAATAAAGTTGTAATTTTTTTTCAACACTTTATTTTGTTTTTTTTTTTTAAATTTTCAAAAAAGTAAAAGCCAGATTTGTTAAAAAAATGCCACAAAACAAATTTTTGTGTAGAAATCGTCCGACAATGTATTGTATTGTGAGCACACACAAAAGCTATCAATTTTTGATTAATGACTTTTTAAATTTTTAGCCGTTAAAAAAGCCGCTATCCCTATTCGGAGAAGCAAATGAAATTGCTTTACAATGTTTTTGTTTGCTATTACCATGACATGGTCGCAGGAAATGAAAGTTTTAACCAAGAGCAGAAAAAAATACGAAACATTTTTATTTATGACAATAATTTATCACAACAGTCACAAGCTAAACGTTAAGCCCTTATCTTTTTTTGCTTCAATGAAAATCAAATGTGTTTGGGTGTCCTTTTAACATTGGGGCTTAAAAGAAGGTAATTATTTTACACTAAAAAATATTGGACGTTAACGAATATAGTTAAATCGACTTACTTTTCCATAAAAATTTTGATAAGTATTAACGAAAACATTTTTTTGTTAGTGCGTGTTTCAGCTACATACTCAAAAGCAAACATTGTAAATATTCAAATTTGGGAATATTATTATTTAAGGAATTCTTTATTTTTTTTAAGTGAAAGTGTTAATATTTAGAAATTTTTCAAATATCTACATACTTCTTTTTTTGAGTGTATAATAAAGTTAGGAAATGTTTTAAGTAGATTTCTTACATCCAGTACAGGTTGATTTTTAATGTTTCCTAATAATGTTGTTTCCCTCTCTAATGTGTTTCTAGACTTTAGCAAAACATTCTTTAAAGGCTCAATTTAACAATATATTTTATTTGTGGAGTTTACGAAAAACGAGTTTTATAAAAGTAGTTTGTATTGTTTGTTTCATTTATTTAAAAATCTTTATAATGTTTCTACCTACCACTAACTACACTTGCATTGGCAACATTATAATTTTTAAAATCCTTTTGCTTTCAACATCAGTTTTGCTGATATTATTACCCTTTACATACTGTCCGTCTGTGTGTCTGTTGAAATCAATTTTTCGAACTCAAATAAGGTCGCACAGAAAACGTTTTAATATCGAAAAACTAGAAATATTCTTAAGCCAATTGTTTTTTTAAACTTTAGTGATGGTATTACTATGAACTGAGATATAAGCGGAAACCCAAAATAACTCATTTTTTAAGGACAAAATCCGTGCATACATCCCTATCCCTATTTCAGTAAATACAGCTACTCTTGCCAAAAAACTTAGCACGGATACTTAAAAAATAAGGACCTAAATTAGGGAAACATTTTTTTCAATTACGATTACAATTGCACAAATTTTTTGTAATATTTTATGCGCTAAATCAAAAATATATAATAATAGCAGCTAAAGAATTAAAGTGCTCTACAAAAAGTAACTAAAAATTAAGACCTACATTAAGGAAAATAAAAGTTTTTGGATAGGAGCAGGGGAAGAGGAAGTCCCTATACAAATTAACAATTTTTATTAAATTTTTGATACGCTTTATCTCGAATACTATTACAGCTATAGAATTCAAATGTTCTACAAGAAGTAAGTGGACAATAGCACCTGCTAGTTATAGCCCAAAACGCTTCCTCCCGAAGGGTATTTGTATGGGAGCTATGGCAAAAGATTTACCAATCATTACTGAAAACACTAGGCTTTGTGCCACTACAAAAAAACTTATTTGTGCTAAATTTACTAAAAATATCCTGAAACTTGCGACCTGGAGCGTGTGTACAAGAATACATGGACGGAGAGCTTAAATCGACTAAGAAAGTTATTCAGAGTTAATCGTATGCCTTATACCCCTATTACATATGTGGTGGGTGTTAAAAAAAAATTGGTTTCCCTTAAGAGGAGTGGAAGTAAAAGAAACTCAAGGTTAATAAAAAATCTGGAACTTTGCAAAGTTAAAATGGATGAGAGCTTAAGTGGCAGGTGACCAAATAGTAACACTTCAATTATGGACCACCTGTGCTAAGAAAATGCTACAATGGTGTCTGTGACCCAAGCCCCTAAGAGACAAGATGACAAGTCTGACAATTTCCCATTGGACCTGATTCTAACATCAAATGTAAATTCGATGCACCAAAAATTGGCCCTTAAAAAGCTAAAATGTTTTTCGATATTTTAATGGGTAAGCATCATATACATAATCATTTTCTTTTAAAAAGAGAACTAATGCCATATTCAAACCTACATCATAAATTGAGACAATTTAAAGTAATTCGAGCAGTTATTTTTTTGAAAGTATTAAATATTTTTGCACTTCCTTTTTTTGCTTTCCATTTTTGCTGAAATAACGGTTGAAAATTAATGATATAGAGGGTAAAATATCTGACATACATTTAGAGGTTAACGTAATTCAAAGTTTAGTCGGCCAAAGATACGTAAGTTAGGTTAGGCTAACTGACTAGTCCCGAAAACCGCATATAGACACTTTGGGTTCTTAGCGTTACCAGACAAGAAGATACCGTTAACCTAGTGAAGCTGGTAATAAAAACAGGGTGCTCCATATGCTTTGACAAATGCCAGAAGATTTGTCTCGCCAACCTCAGACATTTCTTCCAGGTCAAAGAACAAGTAGACCCTAGTCGCTATGCTGTGGAGAGCATAAGCGCTGAACAGTGATACAAAAAATGCTTATAGTCTCCTTATTTTCCAGTACAGCACAGAATCTACAATTTTTTTTGGCATGAATCGCTGTCCAAAAAGAACCGGTTCTAATTCCCAGTAAGAGTCTACAATCGCTCTTTCGCAAACACAAAAAAACTAGGAATCTTGGGGTCAAAAGATCCCCACATAACCCTTTAGACTTTGCATCAAATATTAACGCAGGCCTCCGTATATGATGAGTCTGTGCTGCCATTGGAGAGCTAAACTTGAGCCCAAATGTCTATTGCTCTTTCCATAGGCAAATTAAACCCTTTCTTCGCCAGCTCGTCTGCCATCACGTTCTCCTCAACATCCTTGTGTTGCCGATCCTTGTAAATGTGCACTTTCCCTATGAAAGAAATCTTTAAACGGATCTTCTGCACGCTTGAACATTTAAGAAGAAAGTAATGTTCGCGCAGAATGACCCTAACACTGCCTGATTTTCAAAATATATGTTCACCTGACAGTTCTCAGCCTAACATGAGAGATGAGGCGACCCGGGAACGCCGCCTTCAGAATATTGGTTGTGGCTCCCGCAGTGTGTGCCGTTGCTCTGTCCTATAAGAACCACATGTCCTCCAGCTCTAATTTGTTTATTATCGGCAAAAAATCATGGGTTACGTGGCCTAATAGCGCGCACGGTCCACTGTTATCATTTGACCAGCGGCGTTCTCGACAAAAAAAGGCCCGATGACTCCTCCATCATGAATAGTGCACCATGCAGTCACTTTGAGCACGTGTAATGGCTTTTGGGGCATCACTCGTGGATTTTCAGTGCCTCAGAAGTGATTCTTTTGCTTGTTCATGTACCCGCTGAGGTGGAAATGAACCTCATCGCTCATTATGATTTTGGTCGAAAAATCGTTCATTTAGACCTCGAGATCTAGGATGGCTTGAGGTAGGTTACACGCGTTTGGCAGCAGCTGTTGCACGGACTTCATTTTATACGGGAACATGCAGAGGTTTTTTACCAAAATTAGCATTAGGGACGACCAGCTAATAGCTAATTGCAAGGCACGGCGGCAGCGGCTATATTTTTCTAATAGGGTGATTTATTTTGGCCCACCTTGTATTATGCAAAAGGATATTTACATAAAATATGTTAACAAAAATCAATAAATATTATGTGGTGAACGTTCTATTCATACAAGTATAAAAACTTTAATGATATTTTAAAATCTCTCTGCGTTAAAACAAAATTTGTTTTTCGTTTACCATTCATTGTTCTTCCCCTTTTTGTGTACAAGTTGTAAAAACAGTGAAATACCACTGACACAGCCATAAGCCAGTCAAACTTGAAATTAATTTTACGTGACCAAATGTGCTCCTGTTGGAACTTAACTATCACACCCAGACATTTGGACATATTTTTATTTTTGTTAACTTTTCTTTTGTAACTTTTGATTTGATTCATGGTTTTAACAATTTAATTTAATTTTTAACTTTCATTGATTTTTCGTGTGATGAAAATCAATTGTAATTCGTTGTAATTTAATTTATGTGTAAACATTTTTTCTGTGTTTTCTCTTCTTCTTCTATTAAGTTGTTCTGAATATAAAAACGTTTTACTAATGTCCCTTATGGCTGAGATTACATATTTAAAGAGACTTTTAATAAATGATTTTAAATTAGTTAAAAATTCTCCTACATAAATTTGAATTGGAATTTTATTTTGTACTGTGGTTTTAAAAAAAATATTTAACAAATTTGTGAAAATGAAATAAAAGGACTTAAATTGAATTATACATTGATTAAATGACGGTGTGTTTGCTTTTCAATCAAAGCTATTATTGATGAGTAATGTTAAGTAATATTGTTTATTTGTTTAAAAGTTAAAGTAGTTACATAGTTTATAGTTATAAAAAACCTAAAAAATCAAAATTAATAAAAGAAAAGTTAACAAAACCCTATTTCTTATAACCTGCACCAACCTCTGGGTCTGCTCAATGCTACTGTGTTTTCGCCTAAAACTTAAACTGGTGATTGGGAATGCAATCGTTTAGATTAGGAAACGGAGTCAAGTTATTTTTAATTAAGAATTAAAACAATTTCGATATGGTTCGTACCAGATTTACAGGTCTATAAAACTTCAATTTTAAATACTTTTTTCCAGGCTTAGTTATAGATTTTATTAAGGCTATTTTGCACATTGATAGAAAGTGTTCAAGCCTTAGTATGGCGTTAAGAGTAATGAGATTTTTTTTTGCTGTGGAAGATAACTGTAAAAGCTTTATAGCCTTTAAGAAGTGTCTAGCAACAACAAGCAGTTGCCCGCCTATATCGGTACATGTATTGGGAATAAGCACGTTCCTTGAATGATTTGTTAAGAGGTCACACGTTTTTTCGTCTGTGGGGCTGTATCTAAACTTTTAAGTGTGCCCTAAGGGATGTTGTTCTATCTCCAACAAATTCTTGAGATGGTTTGTACACTCTTTCCATTTAGCTTTAAGTTGGGCCATTTGTGCTTTTGCCATTCCGTTTGATCTCATTTTTTCGCACTCAAAAGTTGTTGAAAATAATTGGTTGTTTAACCGCTTTTTAAATATGTTTATATAGTTTACTTAGACAGGGGTTTGAGGGTACATTTTGTGAGCAGTCACTGCTGATACACTTTTTTATATATAAGACCATTTAACCTTTTAGATAAAAGAAAATCACTTGTAACGATTTGTTGAGAAATGAAAATTGTGACTATTGGGGGCGAGTAGTCTAAAGACAGATCCAACGAGACGTAAACCTCAAAAAGCTGTTAGGGTAAACTTTACTTTATTTTGGTCTGTTGTCCAGTAAGTTAGTTGGCTGACTGTCCAGATGAAATTACATTCAGTTCAATTGCAGACGCGGTCACAGGGATAAAAAGGCGGGATCACCAACACATTTGCTTAGCGTTGTAGTCACCAGGAGCTATAAAGCGGGTTGCCGTTGACGTTATTTTTTATGTCAATTAAATTTTTACTTCCTTACTTCGTTTGAATTATTTCGGAAGCATCCTTAATTTTTCTTTATCTTATAGAAATAATAACAAAAAAAATATGTATTTGGTTTAATTAAGACTTAAATGCATTTTCTTTTCAAACAATAAAAAATTCCCTTAAGAATTAATATGTCGTCCAGAGGAAGAAAATAACTTTTAAAATTGGCTACAATTAATTGATTTCATTAAAATTATATGAAATAATTTATATGGTAATTTCCTATTACAAAGGAAAATACCAAAGCTAATTGTGTAAAACTTTATTAAGAATATGCAATATTTATAGACAATTGCAGCATACTTTGTTAGATTTTCCAAATAAATGGGAATTTTAAATAGTTTTTTTGCCAAAGGAATATGTATAAGAATAAATAAACAAACATACATTATTGGGGTAAGAGTTTAAATGCAATTAAATTTCACCCCCTAATGGATATCTTAAACGATCAAATTAAAAAAAAAAATTAATTGAAATCTATAATGGACATACATCCGTTACATAGTAAGTAGTTTTGTAATAAACAAAACTATTTTGTTTATCTGATAAGAAGAAGAAGAAGAAAATTATCTTGCTACTTTCACGGCATTTATACTATGTTACTTGTAACATGACACTTTTCTTATTTAGTTTTAAAGTAACTTCCAAAAACTTCAACAATTTATATTATGTTACTACAAATTTGTGTCTTTTTTTATTTTGGTTTCGTTGTCTATTTTTCTTCTTGGACGTTTTGACCATGGGTAGTTGTAAAAAAAAGGTAATTGTACCATGGCGTATACAAAAGATAATAAAGAAAAATAGAAGAAAAAACGAAAACGTTATAAGAGAAACGTCAAAAAGTAACATGATAAACAGAAATCGTGTTACTTTTGTAACGTCTCTGCCTTCTCTACTTTCTTCGCCCTATGAAATTTGTAACTTGTTACAGTAACGTGCTACAAGTAACATAGTCTAAATGCCGTGTTACTCGAAAAAACAAGGAAGAGCCCTTTTTTAGGCTGGGCGCCGAATCTGATATCATTGAAAACGACATTTAAATTTTCTTAATTTTTTTATAAAGTTTGTTATAAATAATAGAAGGAATCAAAACTGCATGACACAATTGCTGGCATCAATTGAGTCAATAAAATCTTCAATCCAAATGAAATGCAATGGTTGTATGGATATTACTGCCCTTCCAGCTAAGCACGATCTCAAATATTGAAATTTTGGTACGGGTTACAATTCTACTATATCGTGAGATAAAATGCAAAACATATTTTAAAACTCAATACATATATAACAATTTCCACTTAATTTTGTTAGCTGGGGTGTTAGTGAGGTTGTAATAAACGTTGTAAAGTTGTTGTCACAAAACGAGTGCTACCCAAAAGGGGATCATTCACTATTTCCCCTTACATCGATATTCGCTCTAAAGTAATCGGTTTGAGTAAAAGAATACTTAAGGTATACTTTTTCGAAAACTTACAGGTAATCTCGGTTAAACTGCGAGTTTAAAATAATTCCAGCGATTATTTCACAACTAGTTGATGAAGAAATAGATTGCAACACTTCAAATTGTTACTTTCTTTATCTAATACTTGCTTCAATAATTATAATCGTGCATATTTTTATTACTAATTAAAGCTCCATTACTGTTCAGAGAAGGCCCTTTTGTTTTACGTTTTTGGAAAGTCTGTGGATGCCGATAGAGGCCGCAAGTTAACTAAGTGGGTAAAAATTATACCTTTTATATTTTGGAAATTTTTTTTATAATTTTGGAAACTTAGATTGGGCGACCTCGGATGTCCCCAAAGCGACTGGGGAAATTTTCTTGAAGCAAATTTATCGAAGTTCTGGCTGTTTGTGCAGTCAGCTCATCCTGTTGAAACCACTTGTGTGAAGAGTACGATGGATGAGCTCGCAAGTTTGGTAAAAAGAATTCCTTAATCATGCGCCGACAATTTTCACCGTTGACATTTGTCGCGTGGCCTAGAGAATTATCGACAAAATGTTCCAATTATCTCATGCGTGAATAAGGCACACCAAACAGTTACACTGGGGTATTGAAATGGCTTTTGATGCTTCAGTCGCAGATTGCAGGCTTTTGGAGACCTGCAGTGGCAGTTTTAGATACTGACGTGGCAGTTAAGGTGCAAATGAGCTTTGTTTATCCAAAAAATTGGATTTAGAGTGCAAAATAGTTTCAACATCATTTCATCAAAATTTTTGGGTAAATCAAAGACACTTTCTTTCAGTTTCTGAATGATTTGAATTTTAACAGAATTGAACATCAGATCCTTTTTTAAAATTTAAGGAATAATTGCTCTTGGAAGTCCCAGTGAGGCTGCCCTTTCCTGTATCACGTATTCGCCGAACACCGAACTTTGAACAAAGTTGTCGACGAGCAATTACGTAAGAATCATTACTCTTAAAAAATATCTTCAGAACGAACGCGCGATGCTCACTCGACCAGATTCGGTATTGAGTATTATTATTAATAAATATTCAAAACTGTTTATTTAACCACGTTTGCTTAAAAATAAAGTTATTCGCTTCAAATAGCAAATACATATTTTGGGCAAATATTCAACAGATCTGAACGTACCCTTGGTTTGGCGGCCTTTTTTCAATGCACTTAGAATTAAAAGTATTGTCATGATGACCTTAGTAAAAATCCTAATAAAGACTAACTTTTACTTTACTCGTTTTTAAATTTCAAAACACATGATAACACAAATTATAAAAAAAAATTTGGCAGCTCTGGCCATTAGCCAGATAAGGCGTAATATTAATGCTAACGTTTTGCAATTCATATTCTTTAATTCCCATTTATTTTATTGGACACTTCGCTTAAATCAACAATATGGAATAAGACTTCATAAAATATTACACAGGATTGTAAGGATGGTAGATGATGGTACAAGTAAAATTTTATTCTTCTTCAAATTGCCCATCGTCGTCATCAGCGGAATAGCCAGGTCGTTATTGTGATAGTCATCGTCATAATCTTATAAGTGAATACGGATGTATAAAACGGACAGACCGACAGACAAACGTTTTTTGCAAATATAAAGAAATGAGTCTTTAATATAAGGGGTTGTTTTGGTCAACGTTTTCATATCCGTTTTTATTTTTCTTCTTATTTTTTTTGTTTCAGCGTAGCATTCTATTTTTGCTATTATGTCACTTCATTCTTACTCTTAGCTGATTCATTTGGTTGTCTGTTGCGAATTAATGCCAAAATGATTGCAATAACACGATTTTTTTGTGGTTAAACTTTTGGTTGTTCTTTGTAAATGGGGATGTTTGCGTTTAATGCTGAAATAATGGTTATAAAATATTTCATAAAATTTACACAACATATTTACAATTGTATGGAGTTTTATTCAGTACGTTTCTACTAAAAATATTCATGGATTAATGACTGACTGTAAGAATAAATATAATAAAACTTATATTGTGGGAGGGTATTTGCGTATGTGTTTTTTGGTTTTATTTGTAATAAAAATTAATAGTGATAAATTGTTGTTAATAAAATTTATCATAATCATTTTTATGTACACATATCGCGACGTGAGAACCAGAGGGTTCTATCTGGCTTTTTCAAAAATGTTCAGGAGAGCATTTTTAAAGTTTGGAGTTACTTTTATACCATTTAAATAATAAATATGAAAAAGAAAGCACAAGAAAACACAAACTAGTTCAGTTATTTATTGGAATATAAAATTTGTTTCATCAAAAGTTAAAATAAAACACAAGAAAAATTAACTTTTTTAATTACAGATTTCAGATAGAACCTTTTGGAACTCAAACTATAAACTTTTGAAATAATTATTCATATATAAATTTTTTTATGCGATTACAAAATGTTAAAATAAGAATTATTCATTTCCTTAATGCAATATTAAAAAACATGTGAAAAAAAAGTTTAAAATAAATACCAAAAATTAATATTCTTCAATGTGACCCTGCACATAGAACCTTTTGGTTCTAAAAATTCAAATTTTTTTTTTTCAAAGAGTTTATCTAATTAAAAAGTTTTAAGTATTTTATAGTTATTAATAGTTATTTAGTTGTTATTTAACATTTTTAAACTTTTAGAAAAACTAACTCAATCAATTTATTATATTTTTGGAACACCATTGAAATTTATTGCAGATAGAACCTTTTGGAACTAATTGCGTCCACTTTTTTTGCATATAGAACTAAATGGCTCTGTTATTATTACTAAAATTATAAGTGAAAATACAAAAAGGGTTTTATTAAGAGATAAAAACCATTACAAAGAATAAATTCCAATGAAAAAACGCAAAAGTGAAAAAATGCCAGATAGAACCCTCTGGTTCTCACGTCGCGATATGGACAATATAGGTACATGTGTCCCCAATATTTTTGTTATTAAAAATGCATTTATTATTGCATATTTTTATTAAATGTTTAAAATGTAAATGATTCTGTGCTAATGCCGTACGGCGTGATAATATGTGGTAATTAGCAGGTAATTACAATATTTTATTTTAAATTAATGTTCACATGTGTATTCGCTTTAGGTTAAACAGTTTAAAAATATTTATAACGGGCAACAGGGAAAGTACTGTGTTCGGCTCTCCAGAAACTTTAATACCTTCACTTTACACTTATTGTATCCTTTGTTAGCCGATTCAGCTTAAAGTCCTTTTAGAAAAGGTCATACGAGACACAAATGTGAATGGAACTGGTACACAATTCACCAAACAGTACATATTACTCGCTTACTCTTACGATATCAACAACATGGGGCCAACATTGCAGGCAGTAATTTCCACCTTTGAAAAAGTCTAGAAAGAATCAGCCCAAGTGGGTCTGCCGGTAAATTTTAGACAAAACAAAGTTGATGGTACCAACGCACAAGACGTTAAAAGCTACAACCTTAAATTAATCGACGATTTTATCTACCTCAGCACCGCCATAAACAAAACAAGCAGCAAGGGTTTTGAGATGAAAAGGAGAACAATACTATCCAATAGATGCTACTTTAAACTATATTAGCAGTTTTAAAGTAAAGCCATCTTCCGACAAAAGAAAATCACTTTCTACAAGGCACTGATACTACCCGTGATTATACATGGTTCTTAAGGATGGGTACTTGCAAAAGCAGATTAGGCAGTGCTTCGAGTTAACGAGAGGAAGACTTTTCGAAACATTTTTGACCAATCTGCGCTTACGGAGAAGTCCAATGTCGTATTAACCGTGAGCTGTATAAGCCGTTTGTCGACCTGACGTAGTTGCGCGTATCAAAATTCAATGTATACGTTGGCTTGGTCATGTTGTGAGAATGAATGAATGTGTTCCGGCTCGGAAGACATTTGAATACGAACCTGGTGACGGATCCCACAGAAGGTGAAGATCAAATCTCTAATTCAAGTATCAAGTGGAGGCATATATTTAGAAACTGGGTGTCAGAAATTGCAGAACCAGTAAGTTAGTTTATGTACATTTGCCCTCACACAAGCAATATTTCAACGGGTCTTGTATTGTGACGAATGCTGATTTAAAGAAGAAGGCTAAAATTGAATTACAAATAAAATTGAGCTGGGCATAGCTAAATTAATAGCCAGCGTCTCTGATAGGCTTGTTGATCCACCAGAGCTCTCTATGCTATCACAGAAGCTCTTCCATAAGTTCATCTTCATTCTATTTTGTTAAGGTTTTAAATCCCTAGAGCATATTTGTACTCGCCCCAGCACTAAAGTCAGTTGGTGCTTGTAGCCATGCCGAAGAGTTTACGAGCTTTCTGTCTTTGCACTTTCAGCTTTTGAGTTCCGTATTATTTGTATTGGATAACATGATGTCAAGTTTCAAATCACCCAAGTTTTTAAATCACTATGTAACGAATCAGAAACAGTTTTGCGGTTGATACAAATTCTGATTCAGCAGTTTCGTGTATTCGGACTAGTCTTATTCCTAGAATTTTAAAATATTGTATCAGCTATCAAATCCAACCTAATTTTAAATACGGCATACCGGTGGCAGATTGGAAAAAGCCCCTTTCTCTCATTCATCACTATTTTCTGTTAAAAAAAAAGGTCGAGAGCACACTAAGACGCTGAGCTTTTAAAAATCATTATTTCAATCTATTTACAAATTTCCTCGCCGTGCTAAAGTAAATACTCTCAACTCAAATGTACGATCTATATTATAAACAACATAGAGTACAGCTTCTTACAATATAAAAGCCATGCATGTTTTTATAAACAAGTGACTTCGAGAAAGCTTTTAGCCATTAAGTCGAAAATAGCATCAAACTTTAGGTAATGAACGAATTAATCATCCATAAGAATTAAAATCCAGGCCAAAAAATGCTGGACCGATCCAAACATACGAAAACCGCTTATAGATATTGCTTACGCCGTTACTAAAGGGAAACCACTGAGTAGCCACAGAAGCGCTTAACCAGCTCACACGCGGCACAGACAAATTAAAGTCTGGATTACTAATATGCATTCGAAACAACTGCAAAATCACATAATGCCTCTGCAACTCTAAATATACTTAAAAAAACTTTTGACCGAAAGACACATTTTACCTTCATCCTACTAAAAATAATACACGTGGACAAACATTTATCAAGCTCTGCGGCTTATATAAAATTTATAAAAAAAATGGGCAAGACACCATTATTTCTCACCCCTGTTTACAAGAATAATAAAATTTTGTCTTGTTTTTCTTTTTTTTAACAGATGTGCAAACCTTCAGTTTTGAAATCCTATAAAGCTAATTTTCTAATAAAAACCAAAAATTAAAGCCACAAAAAAACTACCAAAATAAAAGTCATATCGATGCATTCGTTAAACAAATGGAAAAAAATATAGAAAAAAAGACTATAATCTAACATTGAAGGGAATCCGTTGTCAATTGCTTATGTAAAGACCCAGAAGTAAAAGAAACTTCAACATTCATTAAAACGTTAATACGATTAAGCTGAAGGTGCAACATAAAATCAGTCAAGCGTATTTTAACAATTGCAGTAATAACATCACGGTAACAAGAGCAACAAAAAAGCATGTAACAAAGCAACAACTGCGGCTGAAAGACTGCAGCGACAAAACATTGGTGGAAGACAACAAAAAAAAAAACAAGAAAAAAAATAAATTTTAAATAAAAAACTAAATTGCTATAAATGCAACTTTTTAAGCGGATCACTTTGCGCCACTTTAAATGCATCATTGCAAAGTGTTGTATGGTATGTATGTATTATATTGCAACTCTATGTTGTATGTTTACATGTGTGTTTGCTTAATACTCAATTCTCAGCTTATAGTTCAACAACCAGACCGAAACAAATCCAAACGGACGATTAACAGGGTGCGAATGATGCTAATAAAATGTTAAAAATTATATGAGTTTTTTAACTGTTATTGAATGTGTGTCTGTGTGTGCGTGTATGCTTATATGTAGTTGTTTTGTTATTTACTTAATCGTGTTACCTTTCTTGTTCTTGCGTTACTTCCCCTTTTTCATTCATTTTGGTATTTACATTTGTTTTGCTTTTGTCTTTTGTCAATAAATGGCAACTTGCATTGCGGTTAAAAACCAAACAAAATCGGTCAAAGTGCATTTGTAAATAAACGTTGCACAAATATAAACAAATACAAATAACACATACGCTGTTTTACACATGTCCTAAAGCTTACTTACCGGGTGGGCAAATAAGTAATGCAACTTGTGTTGCTTGAACACAACCAACCCAGTTTGCAAAATCTGAATTGATTCTTACGGATTAATTAGTGATTTTTGTTAGATATTTCTAGGAGTTTTGATTTACGACTTATCTTTAAGATTTCTGATCGATTTCTTGAAGACACTTCTATATTTTTTTATTCTCTTGTGCTTTGTTGTTGTTTTGGTTTGTGAGTTCGCTTTTTCTCTTTTTTGCGTTTAGGGATTCTCTTAACACTGGAAGGTAGCGCGTTAATTGCAAATTAAGTCGTCTTATAAATAAATAAAACAATGTTTGGAAAAGAACATAAAATCAAATAAATACTTTAAAAATTATTATTTTTAATTTTAAAATTAAATATTCTTTACGAAAAAATGGCTTAAGAACCCCGGTGTAAATTAAAAATACTTACAAGTAAAACATATAAAATTTTAACAGATTTTTATTCGATTTTTCCTCAAAATTCTCTTTTTTGCTAGACATATCGGCAACGAATTTCCCAAGATATGTCTTACAGATTTCGTGTCAACCATTTCATACTTCTTGCAGTCAGAAATCTGACAAAATTCGTTATGAAATCTACCAATTTGCCGAATATTTATTTTAGATTTCGTACAGATGTCGGCTAATTTTGTAGGGTGGAAGTGAACAACTGTACTTATTAAAGCACATCAAATGGAAGTCGATTTCAAGCAAAAAACCTAAGTTAAGGACCTTGGAGGATACAATAAGGCAGAGGTATTTGACTTTAATAAAAAATAAGTGTATTCGACAAACTAATGTTGCCTGGGTAATCACACAAATGCACGTCCTATGCACTTCAATAGATATCAAATTGTACTGGTAGGATTTTTGTTGTTACAAAACAAACGGGGCCGGTGTCTGAATCAAGTGATTTTGAAAGTGGGAGGCGGATCAGTCGTAGTTTTAAACTTTATATAAATATCTGTCCATCTCAGGGTATTTAAGCATTTTTAATTTTAAGTGTGTTTATGTAGTTCAACTTGTATTGCAATGTATTGTTCAAATATGTTAGTGACAATTGCAAAATGTTTACATAAACATTTAAGGACAATTTAAGTAAACAAACATTTGCAATAAACAAACAAATATACACTTTGTGTCCATAGGAAACACACGTGCAGTTTAACACTTGTGGTTTTTCGCAACTCAAGGAAAAAATCAGAAAAACACATTTAAAAACAAAATAAACACTCACACAGGCATACACGCACACAAACATATACTGAAAGTATAAACAAAAGAAAACAAATCGAGCTGTTGCTGATGAGATGTGAACAGATAATTTATAAAATTTCTGTATTTCATTTGTAACTTTTTTGGGGGGATTTGGTATTTTGCTTTTGCTACACCATTGACGAATTCGTTATGCTTCAAAGAGTAATTCGATTAAATTTGTTTTCATAACATTTGATCTTTCATTTTTTGACGACTTTTGTTTTGCCACTTAAATTGGCTTTCTTAAAAGCTTTAAAACAGTCACTTTTTGCCAGATTTTTAAATCGGGTGGTTAGATTTTAAGGGCCGACGTTGATTTTTAATAAAACACAAATTATTGTCAATTCTTTTTATTATGATATACTGGTTTGGTATAATTATCTATGGAACCAGATTTCGGCCAATTGGCCGCTGAGAGTTCGGTGGCACACCTCCATCCGATGGTCCGAATTTTCGATGACGCTGAGGCATAATTAAGGTTTTATGCAGTTAATGTGCCGAATTATTTCATCCTTTAGCTCTTGAATTGTTGCTAGCTTATCAACGTATACCTTTTATTTCAAATAACCCAAAAAAGAAGTCCAACGGCATCAAGTCACATGATCTTGGCGGCCAATTGACATCGCCACCACGTGAGATAACACGGCAATTGAATTTGCCGCTCAAAATAGCCATTATTTCGTTAGCTGTGTGGCAAGTGGTACCGCGCTGTTAAAACCATATATCGTCCACATTCATATCTTCCAATTCCGGCCAACACCATTTACAGTAACTGCCTGACCGTCCTCAATTTGGAAAAAATAAGGCCGGATGATTCCGCAAGCTTATAAACCGCAGTAACCAGCCACTGTTTGTAAGAGTACTGGTTTTGCAACAATCACTCTTGGATTATCAATTGTCCAAGTGCTTATTGACGAATCCAATGAGGTAAAAATGTGCCTCATCACTAAATATGTATGGCTTTCATCAAAAATTCATCATCCACAGTTGCCATTTCTTGCCACCATTCTGTCCATTAACGACGTTTGGAATGATCAAGAGGCTTTAGTTCTTGAGTCAATTGCACCTTGCAAGCGTTGAAATGAAAGTCTTAATTCATACCTTTAACGCGTTGCTTGATTGATTATCTTTCCATGGTTTAATTTGAGTAAGTCTGAAATTGAGAGATGTGAAAAAAATCCAAAAAAAAAAATTGGCGTTTAGGTGTGGATCATATTAAACAGCGGCCCTTAAAATTTAACCATCCTTCATGAGCCGATAACATTTCTTCAAATAATTTACACATGACCAAGGGAACGGGTAAAAATACTCCTAGCAAAAATTCATGTAATCAGAGTTCATAGAGGTAAAGAAAAATAATGAAAAAATTAGTTAAAAAAAATGAGAGAATATACAATTCAATGATGACGGGTGTGCCTATTTTCGCTCACATTTTTTGCTTAAATTACATTATGATGTAGAAACATTGGGCACAGTGCATCGCTACCAGGAATAGGTGTTTTGTATAGTATTTGATGCTAAGTACCACCGTATGCACAAAGCTTACGAAGGTTAATGCTTAAATTATATGTCTCAAACCGCCATAACCATAACCGTTGCCCTTATAACCAAAATTCAATACGTTTCTATGGTTATGGTATGGCGTAAAAGTCCCCTATAATCAAATAAAGTGTTGACCATAAGTTCGTTTAAAATAGCTGTTTTTTGTGGTTTTGGTTATGTTACGTATAATCGAACCTTAAGGTTGTTTGTGGGGGCGGAGATATCTTGATTGTAAGCGCTGACTACGGGATATGGGCTTAATAATGGACCGCAAAATTTAATTGGCTCATTTTGATTTGAAAAAGGTTTGCTTATATAAAAAATATTAAAATATTATTTCGCAACTTATGAGGTTAAACATGAAAATGGAAATGGATTAATATTCAAGTCAGTTGTAGCCTAAAATGATCATTCTGGGAGTGCATTTGAAGGGGGGCTAGATCAAGAAATGAGCCGATAACATTTGTGTTCAGTTTATTCGTTGGTGGCATAAAGCAAGACATATTTGCAAAGCTAAGCGAAGAAACTAATATTCTAGTCAAATACTTTCAACATGAGTAAGTTCAGGGAAGAATATATATAATGGTATTGAACGTTATGTTTTTGAATTAATCGGTTTGGTTAAATATCGAAGTTTTTAAAGCAAATTTTGTGGAATCACTTTTGACAACTTCATAAAATTAAGATTGCTTTCGTACTAACATATGATTTTAAATTCACAAGAACCCTAATACCTATTGAACAAAACTTAAGTGCATAGGTCTGCAAGAGGCAATCACCTTATACAAATTCAACACAGCTTTTTCTAGTAAACATTTCTTTAAACAGTCTATTAGTATTTCGTGTTAACTTTCTCATAGATTGCCAGCAACTGGCAGTGCAACTACTGTTAGTTTTTTTTCTTTTATTATTAATCCTTTATATTAAATTTTTTTGTGCTACCGATTTTTTTTTTATTTAATTAATTTTAATTCAATCCCTTAATCAATATTTAAATTTATTTATTTTAAAAAATTAATAAAAAAATAATAAACCTTATCCCAAAATGCTTGTTTTAGGAGGACATTTGAATGGGGCTATATGAAAAAATGGACCGATTATTACCAAGAACAAAAAGTTTTGTGCCAGTACTAAAAAACTAATCTGTGCAAAATTTTATCAAAATATCTTTAAAATTGTGACCTATATCGTGCTACGAGAACACACGAACGCCCAGCCGATCGGACGAAAGGACAGAAGGACGGACATGCTTCAGTCGACTAATGACTATTACCCAATCGGTGGATCCCAGCCTATTAATTCTGGGCGTAACATATATCTGCCTAAATTTATAGTTCCGCTTCCACGTATGTGGTGTGGGTATAAAAAACTTAATAACTTCCAAGTATTATACAATTTAAAGATTTTATTGATAGGAAGAAACTGAAAAGACATAGCATTTGCCTTGAATACACTAGATTGTGACTTTAAATAATATTAACCCTACGGTGAAGCATTTGGTCTTAGACTTTTGACGTGAACGGTTCCTTAGGGTAGGGACTGGTTTTAATTCTTGCACTTAATATGAAAGGAATTTGTTAATTTTTAATTGCGTTGCCATTGGAGGGGGCAATTGGTTAAAAACGAATACCTCAGTACGGGTTACAGACCAATCCTATATAAGCAACTTTTGCATTAATTGTATACGATCTTGTTCACGCTACTTTGTTTGTATTTACGCGTGAGTGTGTGTAGTGCATATATCAAGAGGCATATGTACCTGTGAAGGAAACAGGGACCAAATAGTTAAATTCGATTCGAATCGGAATTAATTTGATCGATCGAGTTGCCAATGCTTTTATTATAGTAATTCTAATTAGAATTTTTAATTTCAATTCGAATCGAATGCGGCGATTTGGGCCCAGTACTTCAATTTTTTTCCTTAACTTTTTTAACGTTTTTTAACCAGATATTTGATTTGCACCTTTTTAACTGATCACGACCAATAACTTTTGTCCAACATACAATTTGTAGCTCCAACAGGACGAGTACTCCGAGAAGTTGTCACACATCTTCCTTAGGGAATTTTTATATTATATTTTGCTTAGTAACGTAACGATTCCCATATTTGTTAAATTCAAATAACTCTTTCACTTAGAACTTTTGGAAAAAAGTACCAAAACTGTAAAAAAGTAATTTTTGTCTTCTTACTTGACTTGACGATATTTTTTAAAATTTACTTTTAACCTTTATAATTTAGGAGACCAATTTTGACTTCTTTCGCCAATTTTTGCCCCGTTAGACATCCGCAGTCCAAATTTTAAGTCTTTAGATATAAGCGTTCGGGATGTACGATGATGAACAAGTAAGTCAGTCAGTAATAAGCGTTAATCCTTCATATAAAATCAAAAAAAGACTGAACATTATGGGATTGTTCTAACATTTGGTGACAAAGTTTTTATAAAATTTCTACAATTTTCATTTGCGACCCTATAAAGTATATATATTTGGATCTTTACAGAAAGAAAAGTCGAAATGCTTGTCCATCTGTCTGTCCACTGAATTTTAGATTTTCAAGCCCAGTGAAATAAATAGATCACGTGGTGTCAAACCACACTATATAAAATCAGCAAAAATGCGTATATCCTTATTTTTATCAGCAAATATTGTAGTTTTTCCCCTTGACACTTTCAAGACGACAAGCTATGTTAGAATTTTTTTTGTTGGAACCAGGGGTGTAGTTTCATAGAATTGCCCAAAACTTGTGAAACTTTTTGTACACAACATCTGAGGAACTAATTTATCTATCGACTTCATGCAGAGCTTTTCGGGTATATTGTGTTTTATTTGGGGGGAAAAAATTGTTGGAGCAAGACATTTTGATACGCTGGAATTTCAGCTCGGTCAGTTGGCCATAAGTTGCTTTTTCACTTAATACTAGGCAGATAAAAAACTAAAAAAAATCACGGCGCTCAAAAAAAATTTCTTGATACAGATATTAGTTTCTTGAAAAAAGGACTTGGATAGATCACCAATCAAATGGTGTTTGACTCTTGTTTATAACAATATATTCGAGGCACCACAAAATCTATTTCTAAGCCCTTTCCTGACATAAAAAGTATAACAACTTATTTTGAAACCCTTTTAGATGCCTTAGGAGTCTTAGAAATTAACATCGAATTAATTTCTTGGTTTACTAGAAAGTAGTCAAATTAATTTTTGTGCTTGCAGATGCCGTTTGCGTTCCAGAAAAAAATTCTGAGTCATGTTTAGGAAAAACCTCAAACATTTCTTTAATATATATTTGAGAAATATTTTTTATAAGTTTAACGATTTATATCAAAAATATAACATCTATACTTTAATTAGTACTTTTCCATAGCAAAACTTTAATTCTTAAATTAACAAAAATCAATAAAATGTTGTTACAAGCGTTAAATAAACCACATAAAATATACCAAATAAAATTACAAAAACATGCGAAGAAAATAAAATTCGCCAGGAAATAGAAATTTATTAGAAAAACACTTTGGGCTATAATTGAACATCAACATTATGTTCCCCATAAATAAACAGAATATCAAAACAAACAAATTAACTATTAAAGCCATACAGCCAGCCACTCAAGCGAAGGATATTATGACAGCGACAACAGCAATTGTAACAGTAACAATAACAATATTAATAATTTCGTATTAGTCAAATTGCAGATAAATATTTCAAATTCAGATGGAGAAAAACACCCTTGATTTTCAATAAAATCAATACAATATTTTAAGGATAAAAATTTAACCAAAAAATTTTCACAACAAAAATAGAAAAGAAAAAGGACATCAGAGATGTAATAGAAACGAATACCACATGCTAAGATGTTGTAATACTTATTAATAAAAAAACATAAGAGACAATCAATAAATTTATTGGCTTTTATCGCTATTGTCAAAATAATTTAGTATTTGTTTTCATTGTTGTTGTTGCAATTGGTAACACAACCAGACAGACAATGCAAATATTTGTAATACCACCAACTGAAAGCCATTTGATACAAACGACCAGAATTGCAAACAACACCATTCACAATTTAATAAAATTTTAAGGGTGAATTTTATTTAATTTTTATTATTTGTTTGTCTGTTTTCTATGAATTTTTGCTTTATGCTGCAAATTTGAAATGTTACGGGTTGTTATGTTAGAATTCCATTTGTTTGTTAATTCTCTTTGCTCTATAAGAGGATTAATTTATGTTGGATTTTAAGGGCGGATTTCAGGCGAGATATATTATAAATTTTTGTTTACATTTTCTTTTTAAAAACAAATATTTTATAAATTTATTGTTTTTTTTAATTAATATTGTTTTAATTAATAAATGAATTTTTGATTTTAGTAATTTTTTTCTATCAACCTCTTTAACATTTTTGAATTTAGCTAATAGTTATTGAAATTTTAAGGATATTTTAACACAAGGTAAACTTTAATATCTACACTTATGTATTTATTTAACTAATATAAGAAGGTCTTAATTGAAAAAAAATGAGATTTAAATCAATATTAAATAAGTATTTTTGCATACGACAAAATATCTTCTTAAGGGAAACGTGTATGATTTAGATGTACCCGATTGAAATTCACTCTGATTTTCAGAGTCATACAAATAATTGATAGTTACTGTTTGCCATATACGTGGTAGAGTTATTAGGCGTTTATGTTAATGTTTGTAAGGTACAAAAATAAAAGTCTGAGAACAACTTTAAATTATACAGATCGACTAAGAATTACTTCGTAAGCCAATTAGGGCATGTTCATGAGTGTTCATGCATTCTTTTTCTCAAAGTACAGATATTACTTTTAAAGATATTTTAATCAAGTTTGGCATAAGTTTATTGTTGGTGGTGACGATCGATTAATTTTTCGACATAGCTCTCGAATACAGAAAAAATACCACGATATTATTTTCAATTAACGCATTAAATAAAAAAAAATCAAAGATTTTAATTATAATTGCCCCAATTAATGGCTTAATTGTATTTGAAAAAAAAATGCCAGCAATAATGCTTATTTATAAATTTTTAAAAAAAGCAATAATTTTGAATAGAAATTAAATGCAATTGCTTATGTTAGTATGCAGCACGTTTTAGGTTAAGTACACAAAAATTAAAAAACGAAAATGAACGCTAACATAAGTCTGAGACTGGCAATCAGATGGTGCCAGGTTCGATGCTAGCAAGGTTTAATAAAATTTTTTTGCACACTTTTTTCTGTTATTTATTCTTCTTCTTCTCTTCTACTTCTTCTTCTTCTTCTTCTTCTTCTTCTTTTTTCTTTCTATTTTTATTTTTTTTTTTTTTATTTTTTGTTGTACCTAGACTTATCATATGAGTTGAGTTTCATAATAAAGAAAAATAGTTTAAATTGTTAATTCATTTAAGTAATTAAATTGTTTAAGGTTTGTATTTTTTTAACCATTTCAAAAGGCAAAGTCTTAAAAGTGTTTGATTGGAAAATTGAGTTTCTTTAGTTTTTACAATATCTTTTACTTTTAAGATAATGTTTAAACAACAATTATGTTTAAGCACAAATGGGCTTTATCTTTAACACGGTGGCGTGGCGTGGTTACAGGGCTTGCACACTACACAGGCAGCCCAAGTTCGAATCTTAGCCGGGCACACGAAAAATTAATTTTATTTCTTTCCTTTTAATCGAAATCTTTAAAATGTTCAATTGGATAAAAAAAAATCCCTCTCTCTTAGTTTTTATAATTTATGTAATTTATATAAACATTTTGGTGAGAGCTAGAAATTTAAATATTTTATTTATTGATTCAATAATTTTGGTAAATTAATGAATTTTTTAGATATTTCTGTGTAAAAATAGTTGCTAGAAATAAGCACTTTTGGCTTTAACTGGCTCGAATATTATCAGTTTGAATATATGTGTTTGTTATTGTACTTGTAACTTCTGTAATGCTCATTAGGTACATATGGCTTATTTGCTAAAACAGCGCCATAACTCAAAACATGCATTCTTAGAGTTAACGGTGCAGAAATTTTGGCTATGTTATGCTCTATACTGCATATAAATTGCATCTTTTAATTGTTAACAGTTTTAACGTTTAAAAAGAAAATTCCGCTTGTGTTTTCTCGTATATTTAAACATAACGAAAACTTCAAACGCGTTTTCTTGGAAATCACTTTTTTTGAATTATAACGTTGGTTTTGGAAAATAAGCGATATTTGTATATAAAAAAAAGTACATCCAGCAATTTTCAAAATATCTAACAAAAACCCCAAAATTGAAATATTTTTAGAATTTTTAAAAACTCCCTCACTTTGATAGGATTGATAAAATACTTTACCAATTTAAAAGTGGTGGTCTTCAAAACTGGATTTTGTTGTTTTATTGTAGCTTTGAAATTTTAGAAACAACTAGCCTCAATTTGAAAATTTTCTCTGGAATTGTGAAAATTTGGTAGCACTTGGGGCCAGCTGTATCGATATATGCAAAAAATTTTATTTTAAAACTTTGTTTTCTTAGATATGTTCCTGAAAAATATAAATTTGTTATGAACTCCAAAAAAACTTTTCTATTTTCTTTATCAGGCTCAAGTTCAATACTTTACTAAATTCTCATTTAACTGCAAATGAGAAAATTAATATTTTCAGTTTTTACTACTTTATTAGCGTTAGTTAAGGAAGGGAAATTATATTGAAAAAACAAGATTTTAACCGATACCAGCCGAGTAGAATGCATTTTCGAAAAACAGCTTCGATTTCCATTATCAGTACCCTTTGTTCAGTTGTTAGCTATTAATTTGGTTGTAAACATCAGCCGTTTAACTCACTGATCCATGTGGCGAGGTGAGTCGGCACGAAGTTTTTTCCACTTAAACCAACTAAACCAAAGATTTTCTTTTTTCCATTTTCTATTACTATACTAACACCATCTATATCTTAGTTACAACATTAAGTTAGCGTAGCGTAGCCTTAACCATCTATCAAATGGTAAGAAAGGAGACTGATGCGGCCTTTGGTCTAAAATTACTTTAAACTAGTAGTTTTTATAAAAGATATTAAATAAAATATGTGAGGGCATTTACATAACAACGAGAAAATACAAAAAAAAATTATAAAAGAAAAAATCCTTAAAAAACCTAACAAAAATCCCAGAATTTTTTGACGATCTTACCGTAACGCCCAAAAGTGGTCTAAGGCTAATGAAATGCATTTACATTGAAGTTGGTATTAATTGGGGCTTCCGTAACTTGGCTTTAAAGCAAATTCCCTTTGTTCAAATATTTGTTCAAAAAAGGGTCAAACTCCGTACGACCCAGATCCAACTTTATTTGTGGATTTAATATATTTTTATTTCAAAATGGTGTTTGTAAAAATATCTTTCTGAAAAATTAAAAATTTTTATTTAAGAACTTCTTAAAAAAATTTTTTTATTTTTTTTGTTTTAAAAAAGTATATTTGAAATTGAGAAAATATATTGTTTTGGCTTTATTCATTAATGCTTAAAATTTTTCTAGTGTAACTACAAAAACTCAGAAAACCGGTAATGCATTAAACCCTCTTCTTTAAAAAAAAACTAGAACAAAAATGGCAGATGTTTTCCGAGATGTCCCGTTGTGCCATCTTTTGCGGCAAGGGCTGCTCTTTCTTAAACCATTAATTTAAATACTCGTCTGCTATGTCCTTATGTGAATATAGCAAGCGGCTTATAAATGGCTGAATTATTTCCAAAAGATTTCATTTTGGCCCACTGTGCAATATGTAGGGCACATATAAATTGACACGTCCGAATATCGCACTCTTACTTGTTTTTTAAAAGTAATTTTTGTACAACTAGGGCTACGTTTTTAATGCGCTTAGACAAATTTTATTACATGTACCATCTAACTTTCCTTTCTTGCTATCACGACAAGTGTTCTTCTCACTTTGCTTTTCTTTCCGAAGTACTATTCACAACCATCAAATTCTTAAGATATAAAACAAAATTGTTTATTTTTCCATTTTCTGGCAGATTTTATTGTTCAACGAAAAGATAATATTTGTTTATTATAATATTAATGTTGGAAAATGAAGAACATGCTCGATTTGGCTTAAACTTAAGCCATTGAATCTAGGTACTACATAAGACCCAGATGTAAAAAAAAGGGGGACGATGATCTCGAAACTCAAAATTTTAACAAATAGCAGCCAAGCCGGTTTCAAAACATATTAAATCTATTTGGCATGCCCAATTTTTTTTAATTTAGTTCCACATGTACTTATATTACAATTCGATACATGTTTTTATGGATTTTTTGTTTATCACGAAAGACATTACAAAAGCATATCGAATCTGTTTATCTTTAATTAAAATTTCCCCTACCAAAAATTCTTTTAAATTTATTCCAACACATTTTTTCTGTAAATACATATAACAATTTGTATTATGGTCAACCACCCTTAAAAAATTTATGTCACATTTTTACACATGTGACCCATCATTGAAAAATTTTCTACTTTAAAGAAAACAATCCATGAAAAAGTTTTATAGAAACCTACAAACACATGTATCTATGCTTGTTGTAGATACAATATGGAAATTTTCTATAGATGACAATTCAAAATATGTAAAACAAAAACCAAAATAAAGAAGATTAGCAATATAAGCAACTGTTTGTCTGCATGTCTGGGAGAATGTGCCAGTCGTTCTTTGTGTCACATGCGACAACAAGAATGCATGAATGAAAATATAAAGTTTTGCGTTTTTGAATAGGAAATTTACTTGGTTCCTTATTTATTTCATTTATTTCTGTACTTTCTATTGTGAAAATTTTTGATGGCTTCTTTAACTGGGTGTGAACTAAATTGTTATTTATCGCGTTAAATACATTCATATAGTCATAATAGTTATGTGGAATTTTATTTTTGTTAACACGTTTAAGGGAACAGTTATAAGAAGGATAAACTTATATGATATTAAGCAGCGATGAAAAAGCTAATGCGATCGTACTTTAATTGATACTATTGGATACGAAAAAAAAAAACTGTTACTCCACTAACTAATTTGATCCTCTCACTCTTATTTTATAATTAACATATGAAATGATCTTGTTTCGCAGTTTTGTTAACAAAATTTTTCTTTTTATGTGGTTTTCTTTTACACTTAAATATGCTTCTGAAAATTGCTTTCGCAAGGAGTTTCAAACAGCGTTGCTATGAGATGAAATATACCAATTAGAAAAAAAAAAACGTTTTAAAATTTTAGCGTTTTTTTGTTATTGTTAATGCCTAAACGTTTTAAATTTATTTTAATGGTACCTAGCGCGGAATCAATTCAATGTAAAACAGATAGATAAATTTTATTTTATGAATTTTCTATCAAAATTGTGTTACAAATTTAAAGCTTAGAAGTAATTGCAATTTTTGGAATCCAGACAAAATACGGCTAAATTTAGCACAAAAATTGCTAAAGTGGAGATCCAGGATGTAAATCATATTAAGAGCCGTAAAAGTCTATGCAATGTTATTTTACAATAAGAGATAAAAAATATTGAGTCAACAAAACATCCAAGTATAAAAATCGTGATTTTAATATCAACTTTTCTTTAGTATATTTTCAATATTATGAATGATGCTGTTGCTTTTGAAAAAATATTTTTAAAGGCACTAGAAAACTTTCGTCTTGAGGTGGGAAATTAAATACAAATATCTGTACTTCAACAAGAAATTGAAAATCGAGAACGTTTGTTGTCTACTATAAAAACTATAATTTCCCTCGGGGTGTATGTCTTTCAAATATTATCAAATATCTTGTTTCCAATTTTTATTTTTGTCTTTTATTTTATTAAATAATTTAATTAATGTAGTGAAATGCAATACATTTATTATTTTGTTTGATTTTAATTTGCCATTTTTTAGTTACTTTTCAAAGTTTTGAAGGGCCCAAGTTTATACCAAAATATATTTTTGTCCATGAAATGTATAGGTTATGCTCGTAATAAACTACGTAGTTCCATTAACAGTGACAAGGACTAAATCAAGATCTTTTTTTTAGTTTTTACAATGATCTGCTGCATTTAATGTTTAGAAATGCGTATTTCAACTTTGGAATCTTAAATGCTGCAATATAAAATTGTTCTCCTTTTAAAACTTGATTGATTGGCGTGTTTCCGACAAGGATATATTCTTATAAGTTTTCGGAAATTTAATTGTTTTCCTGGTTGTTTTAAAAATCAACTTCTTTCACTTTATGTTAAACAATAAAAACAAGTTGGTCTCGAACTAATTTTGTGGAAAATATAAAACTTATAATTTTTGTTGTATTTCTGCTTATTATATTAAGTCAAACAAAACTTGTAGAAAAAACATTGTTTTAAAGTAAGCTTGAAAAATTTTCTCAAACAGGGTGGGGGAGCTTAAAAAACAATGAAAAATTTCAATTATTTTTTTTTTCCTTTTTGTTGCTGTTGTTTGTCATCCAAAAAATATTTATGCAAGTTGTTATATGATGGTTTTGTATTCGTATTGTTTATTTAAAAAACCAGACTTTGCCGCTTGTAAAGTCCTGTTATGTTTTGTTGTCTTTCTTACTTATATTTTCATATTTTTATACCCTTCACATAGTGATAAGGGTATATATTAGTTTGCCATTCGGTTTGATAATTCTGCAATATTTTTTTGCGACCCCATTAAGTATATCTTTTCTGGGTTCGTATACAAAGGAGAATTGACTACACATGTCCACAAGTTTCTTTACTAAAGTTCTACCGTGCAATGTATGCTATCAATTTTCATAAATTTTCTAAAACAAATCGCTATATAAAATCAGAAATAAGGGTTAACCGAAGAATAAGCAAAAATTAAAGATAACTAATTTTTAAGAAGAATTCGCTTCCTCATATATCCTTGAAGCTTTTTTATCCTTCGACTTCAAACCTGTAGTAAAATAGATTTTTTTGAAGTAAACTTTTTAAATACAACTTAACTATATGTACGTTTACTTTTATTACAAAAATATTTTAATGAAGGGTATATAGGATTCGGCACAGGCGTATATATATCTCTTACTTGTTTTTTGTTGTGACAAACTGAAGTTCTTATGTTTTTTTGTTTACAAACATTATTCATTGTATATGTATAGAATTGGAATGGCTATTTTTAAAAAAATATAATTTTTTATTTTCTTTTACAGAGGGGGATTAAGTCCTTAATATTTTGACATTTTATAACTGTCGACGTGTGTT
>OY757187.1:40281582-40290033 GCA_963583895.1 Melanophora roralis | reverse complement strand
GGACCCCATAAAGTATATATATTCTGGATCCTTATAGATAGGGAAGCCGATTTAGCGATGTCCGTCTGTCCGTCTGTCCATCTGTCCGTCTGTCCGTCTGTCCGTCTGTCCGTCTGACCGTCTGTCCGTGTTATGGTTGAAATCAACTTTCTGAAGCCCCCCGATATCGATCAGACCCGAATGTGGTCTCAAACTGTCACAGATAGTCGCGAGAAAATCGGTATTGAAATTCAGCAAAATCGCCCGATAAATGACCGAGATATAAGCAAAAAACCACGACTACCTCGGTTTTTTGAGTCTACAACAACAACAAAGAACATACTTTTACATGTAAAAATAAAAAAACAACAAAAAAAACAACAAAAAAAGAAAAAAACAGAATCAGTCATGTCTATATTATTGAAACACACCCAAAACAAAAATTTTATTAGTGTTAGTGTTCATACATATAACAGCGTTACCATACAAAGCTTAATTTAAACATTTTTAAAATCGCTCCTACGGCTTCCAGGGTTCTCCTACAAAGGTAAAATGTAAGACCGACCCGAATTATTTTTTTCATCCAAACATTTTTGTGGAACATACTTACCCTCTATCTCTAGCCCCTGAAAAGGTTGCCATACAAAATTTTAAAAAATAAGGTAAAAACCGCTATAACTTCCCCGGACTTGCCCGTAGAGGAAAAAAATGTATCACAGACCCCCATTAATTTCTACTCCCAAACATATTCCTAGAATATACTTACCCCCTATCTCCACGCCCTAATAGGGTTGCCATACAAAAATGATAAAATGCTTACAACTTCTTCAGAGTTGGCCTTAGAGCAATAAAGTGTATTACCGACCCCTATTAGTTTGCCCTCCCAAACATATTCCTACAACATACTTACCCCCTATCTCCACGCCCTAAGGGGGTTGCCATACAAAATTTACAAAAATTATGTAAAAATGCCCACAACTTCTTTAGAGTTGGCCTTAGATAGAGCCTATTTAAAAATTAGAAATATTTCATAAGTAAAAAAATGGTTAAAAATAAAAAAAGTTTGGGATTGCGAAAGGTCAATGTGAAGGGTATATAAGATTCGGCACAGCCGAATATAGCGCTCTTACTTGTTTTTAAATAAAAGTTTCTTTAAACATTAACGGAAAAATATTAATTTCTTCTAACAAAAAATAAATTATATGAACGCAGAACAAGAGATTGCTCAACACGAAAAGTGTGCGAACTTCCTTAAATTTAGCTTTCGATGGGTTTGTAAATATCCGAAAAGAATTATTTTCTGCTGTATTAAATTAGCCGTTGTGGCTGATGAACATAATAGAAAGGTTTTAAATGAAGTCACTTAGTCCAATCGATATTTCATAAGAAACTACAGCATTCATATGAAATTTCATACTATTAACGAATACAAATGGACTTAGTGTTAGAGAAAGCATAACAGGTGTATACACACCTTAACATTATTTAAACAACTTTTTTTTTAATTTTGCGCCAAACTTAAAAGTGTATAATAAATTTTTTTGTTAATTTTTTGAACCTTCTAAGCAAGTTATTCGATTTTTATTAAAAATAGCTAAAAAAATTTTGTTGAGTTTTTTTTGAACGTGATCCCGGCAATTTTCAAAAAATTTCCTGATATTCCGGGAAAACAATAAAGTAGAGAAAAAAAACCATAGAATTTGCATGCAGCTCAGGATGTATTGTTAATTTGCGTGGAATATTTAATGATAAACTGGTCTATTATTAATTAAGTTTCCAATTTTCTTTATATGTAAGTAGTTCATTAAAAAATGAAAATATTTGTGCGAATGTAAATGCTTAAGTAAATATACCTCTAAGTTGTTTCTTTAAAATTATTGGCTTTATCTATTTCTAATACATATTGTAAAACGAGAACCTTTTATTTATAAGCATACTTTTTTAAAATATTCCCTTTTTACAATACATTTGAAGTTCTAAGCTTATCGGTATCATGTTGAATTATTTATGTACATACAAACAAACGATTTTATAAGCTGTATTTACATCTCTGGGTCAAATTTCAGATATATAATAAAATTTTTGTTACTAAATCTTTATTTTGTTTATCTGCAGTTTAGATTAAAAAATACATTGGAAATTTCGTAAGAAACACCATAATTTTTTTACTTTTTCACCATTAATAAATTAAAACTTTTTTTGTTTTAACAAATATATCGTCAAAAATATTGTATTGAAACAGTTGTTATCAAAATATGTAAACAATGTTTTTACAATTTTTTCAATTCATTTTTATGCATATTTACTAGTTATTCCTTTTGTTATTGTTGTAGTTATGGTCAAATCCTTTATTTTCTTTTTTTGGTAACAAATTGAACTTTACAACTAATCTTGTTTTGTGGCTGAAAAACTTGTTTCGCAGATGGAAAAAAATTTATTAAAAGTAATATTAAAACAAATATTATAAAATTGAATTTTAAGCAGTCAATTTGATTTAGGCTGTTTTGGGATTATTTTATTTATATGTACAAGATAAGAATAAAATATAAGGTTATTTATTTTAAATAACTGATTATTGGGCACTAACACACTAAGTTTGGGGGCTTAGTTGTAGATGCTTTTAATATAGGAATTCTAATAAGAATTTTTAAATTTCGATTCGAACGGAATGCCGTAATTTTTTTTGTTCAAGGTACTTAAAATGGTCATCGTTATATTAACTGGTTTTGATGTCTGTAACGCCTACAATAATTGTCCAACACCCATCTTTATTGTTATTAATCGAAATAATATCAGTTCTTTAGTCAGTTAAACGATGTCAGTTTGTCCATCCATCAAGCTGGGTTTTTTATGTATTTCTTGCCAAAAAGATACAGCTCGCAAAAAACATTTTTTTTTTTTGGTCTGAGTACTAAGTTTATTTAATCTGATGCTGATGCTTTTTACGTAGCACACATGCAAATGTCCTTCTGGAAAAAACCGACCATAATTCTCATCCCCACAACAGCTTGCCAGCAATTTATTTTATGAATGCATGTTTAATTTATGGATGCTGATATTAAAAAGCTATTTTTATTTAACTTTTAAATTGTCCAACATTTGCTTAATAGCTTACCATTAGCTCTACATGCGCCCCACTTTTCTTGAAAAGTACAAAATTCTCATTTTTCGATCCAGCACCAGATTTTTTGCGAACTGTAGGTGGAAATATACGAAAAAAGATGTGGAAATATCCAAGAATTACGAAAAACCACATAGTGGCTGTAAAATGTAGACATGAAAAATATTTAACTAAAAAAATATTAAAGAAACAGACTAGCAATTATCCTGCATTGTTAGGGTTAACGTAATTAAAAAAAAATTATCTTGGTTAATTAAGATGACTTTCGGCCTCTACAAAGATAAAAAAAATCTTAATGTCGTTCATCCAGATCCATGTAAATTAATCTCAAAAAGGTATTAAAAATATTTAAAAAAACACATTTTATCCACTTAATTGACTTCTGGCCAAAAGGAGTCATAGGCAGGGGGACCATTTATTTCTGGGTCAAAATCAGTACACTTTTTATTGTTTATAGTCTAAGATCCACATTCAATTATAGGCAACGAATTAGACTTACTTCCTGATTAAATTTAAGCATTCTTGTAATCAAAACACAGGTGGCAGGTCAATACTTTATCCAGATAATAAATTAGGAAAAAGTATATAATAATTTAAGGACAGCTGCCAATCGATAAAAAATAATTTTACTACACTTTCTGTTGCTAGAAAAATACTTAATTTTCTAGCTCTGTTTCAATATAACAAAATTTTCGAGGATAGTTATTTAAAATATTAAATCGTCCTGAAAAATCAGTACAATCAGTACTTTTTCCTTAAAATCAGCACATTTCAGTACACAGGTCTTTTATCAGTACTGATGAATTTCGTACAAATGGTCACCCTAGTCATGGGTCCTTTATAATTACTCTTAATTTAATTTTTAGACTCATAACCGCGGATGCATAAAAACAAAAACAATTGTCTGAAAAGCAAGATAATATTTTAAGGTTACTAATGTATTTTGTTTTTGTTTATTGGCAGTGCGTTGGGAGAAAATTACTTTCAATTAATTACTTCTGTGTAGGTAAATAAACTTTAAAATTATTTTTCCAGGCTTATTATATAAAACCACCTTAAACATCTAAAAGTACTTTTTGTCCACTAACTTGATTTAAGGCTTCTGCAGCTTTTTTGTCCAGACTCAAAGCTTCAAAATAAGGAGTGAGTCAAAAATGCCTAAGATCTTAGTTAAGTTTAACAAAACATTATTGGTTAAATAAAAATTTTTAGAAATTTGGGTTAATTTATCCAAAAGGTAAAGCACAAAATCAATAAGCAATAAAATATTTATTTATAACCCACTTTTTTTTTGATTAAATTTCTTTTTTCAGAAATTTTTTCTTCAAAATTTTTATATTATATTCCGGTAACTTTTTGGCGGCCAAAAATCGCGCATGTCCTGGGATACCTTTTCTGTGTCCTAAAATTCATTTTTTACAAAAGTCGTTAGACAGTTATGTGGATTTGTTTTCCGTGTATAAAATTGGAGTCAATATTTAAATACCATTCAAGGACCCTTCGTCCTTTATTTTGTTTAATAACTTTAATAAACCAAGACCATTATATCATGAAGCCATTAAGTACTTAACTGTTTAATATACTAGCCAATTAACCTAAAATCACTTTCGTTTCTCCTAACTATAATATTTACATTTGGTTTATTAAATTTTCCAACAAATTAGCTAAAATCACAACAACAAAACAGCTTAGCCTCTTTGCAGCCACCTAATGTTGACATTTAAAAATATTTAAATTTCGTAAATATTTAAATTAAAATAAGTTTGAAGTTAATTTTAAAAAAACTATTTAAGACAAAATTGTTAATTAAACAAGGACTACAAATTGGAAACAACACTTTGCAACAACTTGAAATTTTATTGAAATTTTACCTTTTGATTTGAGAATTATAAAATTATAATATTCACAAAATAGTTTTAGCCGCAGCCAAGGAAAACAACTAAAAACGGTCATATTTATATAAATTCTTAACACATTCAAAAAAGGTGTCTTCTACCGCCAAACTAATTTAAATATTAGAAAATTATGGAATTCATAAAAAACTCTTAACAGTCTTGTATTTACTTAACTAATGAATTTTCTTTATACCTTTTCTTAATCCTACGTCATCTTACTCTTAAAAATATTAAAAAAAAATATGAAAAAAATAATAAACGGAAATATAAAATTAACTTGCAAAAGAGTAAAAGTAGTTGAATAAATAATAAAAGGGGAGTTTAACACTAATTAAACATTAAAATTACTTACGCGTATTTACTTTAAAATGTTTATTATTTGCTATTCTGGGAACCATTGTGCAAACACACTTTTCTCTTTTGCTTCCCCTTCAAAACTGAGGCTGGAAAAGACTAGAGATATTCTTAATTATAACCCCTAATAACATTATTTTTTCGACGTGGTACAGGATACATCCACACACACACATGTTTGTGTGTATAGAGATATAGAGTTTTTCAGTTTCAGAGTTTTCAGTTTTAAAATATGAAATTCTGATAGCAGGATGGAAAGGAAGGAAAAGGTAAGATTTTAATTTTAGTTTTTTTTATTCATTTTGATTAAGAGCTTTCTATAACAACTGAAAATCTGCTAAAAGTCAATTTAAATTGAAAATGAAAGAATAAAGTTAAATAAGAAATTTAAACTTATTTGAAATTTAATACAAATTCATAAATGTTGGAGAAATAAAGGGCAAACAAATATTAAGGAAAATTAAATTTAATTTAAAAATAAATTTTCTTTTTTTGATTGGAGTAAATTTAAAAAATTTATTTAATATTTTCGTTTCAATTAAAAGTTTAAATTAAGGAATTTAAGTTGTTAAGCTACGTACGTATGTACAATAGATGTATTATATGTCTGCGTTTATTGTATGTTTAGATCTAAGTTAATATAAACAGTAAAATATACAAACATTTTGCTTTAAATACACGTATGTAAACCTCTATTGTTTAATAAAGCAATTGAAAACAAAACTATAGTATACATTTAGGATACTAAATAATAATTCAAGGGATAATAAATACTTACAATTGAAATAAAGCTAAGGCGAAAGGAAATTCCTTTTTAATTTTTTAATTTAATTTTTTTTTAATTAAGCTTTTAAAAACGAAATAATAGTGAAGCAAAACTTTGTTATAAATTCATTAAAAAAAATAATTTAGATCATGTCATTAGGTGTGACATCTTTCCTACAACAAAAAAAATTATTTCTGGTTACCAAAGCGGAGTAATAAATTTTACTAACTTACAAACACATACTTAAAAAAGCATTCCGCTTCTGATCCATCAAAACTAGTATATAAATATTATAAAAAATTGAGTTGCGAAGAGTTGTGGCGAAGAATAGTTCTCCTATTCCGCAAGCAGCTCTTTTGGTCCATTCTGAATATCTCAAAGAATAATGGAAAAAATAGTAAAAGCAAGACTTTGTTAGAACTTAGGAAGATTAATAAAAATTGTTAAAGGAGAAAAAATTAAAAGAAAAAAAAGTTAGGGTCCCTGCATTGTGCGAAAATCTGCTGATTTTTCTGCCCACTCACTCTTTTAAAGAACTCCAGACTGCAACGTCCATCTTCTTCGCACAAGTGACAGAAGTTAAAGGTATTGTTTTCCCTTTTGTTTTCCCATTGCTCCGCAAGTGCTCACATTATGCACGCTTACAAACAGGCAGTGATCTGGGTCACAGCAATTTAGATATCTCAAAGCCAGGCCTGTCTGTTCCTTGTCCTAGTTCAAAATCTCTTTATTAAACCATAAAATCCAGCCGTGGGAGTTGCCAATACCCCCCAACTTAGTACAACGGACTCAATTTCTCCTCTCAAGCTTATCGGCAACTTTATTGCTGGTAACGCTAAAATGTTTATGCACCCAAGGCAGCCTTATATAGCATATTTTCCTGATCACCCTGAAAGCTCTTTCTGAATTTCTTAATAGATAAGTGTAATATACTCCCACATTCCTCTTTTTTATTTCCACTGCCCTTATCACTGTGCCCTACCTGGAAATCCCTATATTATTCTAAAAATCTGAATGGAAGGTGAACCCCTGTTTTCGAAATAAATATCAGCCTCGGTGCTTATATGCAACTTTGATTTACCAGTTAAATCCACCCACCCTACAGAAACACAACCTGGGCCTTAATTTCTAAGTCAAGGTTTGCGACTACCCAATATACTAACTTGCCCCATTGGTCCTACTTTAAGCAAAAGTGTCTGTTTAGATTTAATATATGTGCTGCCTCAATTCTGGCTACGAAATCCTCAACGGAAATGATATCCAGAGCTGCTTGTGGGGTTCTAAACCAGACAAAAGCACTATACATAAAATCGGTCTTTTAACATGTGTGTAAGTTTAGTTGTAGTCCCAAATCTTACTTATAAAGTTTCTTGGCTTTAGTCATCTTTCATAATAACTTTTAGTCCAGAAAAATATCCAGATAAAAAGGATTTTCAACTATTACTTAACTCCGCTCGCCAAATTTTACTTTCTAGAAAATTTCCTACTTTTGTTTCAAAACAAACTGTCTCAAGCCTTCGTTATATACAAAAATCCACATAAGTTGTGGCGTTCTCCTGGCTTCACGCTTGCTCAGGCCTTTATCTTCTAAAAAAAATATTTTCTCTAACAAGGATGACGTTAACTTTTTATACCCTAATAGATTCCAAGTAGCCTCTACTGACACGTCAGCAAAGGTTTTCTCAACATCTAAGAAAGCACAAGGCGTGTACTCTTTCTTGCATAAGCCTCAGTCTATTAGTCCCACCATATCGTGGATCGTATAGACTGGCGCTCTAGCTGAGTTATGTTTTTAGATTAAAGTGACCAGATACTAAATATATTACATTACTTTTTAAGGTCTCTTTAATTTTAAGGTTTCTAAATTTTCAAGTTCATGCGAGTTGCTCCAAGAATAAATTTCCCAAATCGTATGATGAATCCACTCTTGAACTTGACTTCCGAGGTAAGCCTTTAATAATTACATAATTGTTTCTGTTCACTTGAGATTAATCCGCAATTTCTAGACATCCAAACCACAAGAGCTGAATTATATTCGAAATAGTTTTCAATTTTTAAATGTTTTCAAGCGGACCTTGATTCCGTGCTGATCTTCTCTGCTTGTTGAGGTATGCCTCAGTTTTCGGGTTTCTCCTCGGTCCAGTTGTTCCTTTCACCTAAAAGCTATCTGTGTAACATCACGTTCCCTTCAGAAGCTAACGCAGTGTCAAATTTTACCAGGGCCGTCAATCTAGTACCCCCATAATACGGTTAGCCATGACCGCCACTTCTTTTTTAATAATTAAATATAAACAAGAATAAAGTTTATTTCTAAATTTAGTAGTTCATTAACAATT